>ML097384.1:0-43133 GCA_003697995.1 Taxidea taxus jeffersonii
CTGTTTGCCATCTGTATGTCTTCTTGGGAGAAATGTCCATTCATCTCTTCTGTCCACTTTTAATTGGATTATTTGCTTTTTGGGTTTTGAGTTATGTCAGTTCTTTATATATCTTGGATACTAATCCTTGATCAGATAATGCCATTCACAAATATCTTTTTCCATTCAATAGGTTGACTTTTAGTTTTGTTGATTGTTTCATTTGCTGTGCAGCAACTTTTTATTTTGATGTAGTCCCAATAGTTTATTTTTTCCTTTATTTCCCTTGCCTCAGGAGACATATCTGGAAAAATGTTGCTATGGCCAATGTCAGAGAGATTACGGCCTATGCTCTCTTCAAGGATTTTTATGGTTTTATGTCTCACATTTAGGTCTTTAATCCATTTCGAGTGTATTTTTATGTATGGTGAAAGAAAATCATCCAGTTTCATTCTTTTGCATGTGGCTTTCCAGTTTTCCCAATAACATTTGTTGAAGAGACTTTTTCAAACCATTGGATATGCATTCCTTTGTCAGAGATTAATTGACCATATAACTGTGAATTTATTTCTGGGTTTTTTGTTCTATTCCATTGATTTATGTGTCTATTTTTTAAAGATTTATTTATTTATTTGAGAGAGAGAGAGAGAGAGAGAGGAGGGAGAAAGAGAGGGGTAGAAGGAGAGGGAGACAATCTCAAGCAGATTCTCCGCTGAGCCACTGAACGACCCAAGCACCCCTCTATGTGTCTATTTTTATGCCAGTACCATATTGTTTTAATTACTAACACTTTGTAACATAACTTGAAATCTGGAATTGTAATATCTCCAGTTTTGTTTTTCTTTTTTTAAGATTACTTCGACTATTCGAGGACTTTTGTGGTCCATACAAATTTTAGGATTGTTGTTCTAGTTCTGTGAAAAATACTGTTGGTATTTTGGTAGGGATTGCATTAAATGTGTAGATTGCTTTGAGTAGTGTAGATGTTTTAGCAATATTTGTTCTTCCAACCTGTGAGCATGAAATGTCTTTCTATTTCTTTTCGTTATCTTGAATTTCTTTCATCAGTGTTCTATGGTTTTCAGAGTATAGGTTGTTCACTTCTTTGGTTCAGCTTATCTCTAGGTATTTTATTGTTTTGGTTTGGCAATTTTATTGTTTTGGCAATTATAAATGGGATTGTTTTCTTAATTTCACTTTCTGCAGCTTCATTATTAGTACATAGGAATGCAACAGATTTCTGTACATTGATTTTATATCCTGCAACTCTACTGAATTCATTTATCAGTTCTAGTAGTTTTTTGGTGGAGTTTTTCAGGTATTCTATATAGAGTACCATGTTATCTGTGAATAGTGAGAGTTTTACTTCTTCCTTACCAATTTGGATGCCTTTTATTTCTTTATGTTGTCTGATTACAGTGGCTAGGACTTCTAGTACTATGCTGAATAGAAGTGATGAGTGTGGACATCCTTGCCTTGTTCCTTTTTAAAAAAATCTTATTTATTTATTTTTAAAAATTATGTTATGTTAGTCACTTTGCCTAGTTCCTGACCTTAGGAGAAAATCTCTGTTTTTCACCATTGGGTATGACGTGGGCTTTGGGTTTTTCATATAAGGCCTTGATTACAATGAGATATGGTCCCTCTAGACCTACTTTGTTGAGGTTTTTTTATTTTTTTCTTATCATGAGTGGATGTTGTACTTTGTCAAATGCTTTTTCTGTATCTATTGAAATGACCATATGGTTTTCCTCATTTATCTAACTGATGTGGCATATGCCAGTTGTTTTGTGAATATTAAACCACCCTTGCAGCCCAGGAATAAATCCCACTTGATTGTGGTGTATAATTTTTAAAATCTGTTGTCAGATTTGGTTTGCTAATATTTTGTTGTGGATTTCTGCATCTATATTCATGAGAGATATTGGCCTGTAGTTCTCTTTTTTGTGGTGTCTTTATCTGGTTTTGGTATCAGGTGATACTGGCCTCATAGAATGAATTTGGAGGTTTTCCTTCCTCTTGTAATATTTGGAGTAGTTTGAGAATAGGTATTAACTCTTCTTTAAATGTTTGGTAGAATTTGCCTGTGAAGCCATGTGGTCCTGGACTTTTGTTTTTTTGGAGTTCTTTTTTATTACTGATTTAGTTTCATTGCTGGTGATTGGTCTGTTCAAATTTTCTGTTTCTTTCTGCTTCAGTTTTGGGAGGTTATATGTTTCTAGGAATTTATCCATTTCTTCTAGGTTGTCCAGTTTTCTGGGTTTTCATAATATTGTTACAATTATTTGTATTTATATGATATTGGTTGTTATTTATCCCCTTTCATTAGTAATTTTGTTATTTGGGTCCTCCATCCTTTTTTTATCTTAAGGAGTCTTGCTAGAGGTTTATCAATTTTGTTTATCTTTTTGAAGAATCATCTCTTGGTTTCATTTCTCTGTACTTTTGTTTGTGTGTGTTTATTTAGTTTTTTTCCTAAATACAGTATTTAAAGGCCTTTTATTTATTTAATTTCATTTATTTATTTGACAGACAGAGATCACAAGTAGGCAGAGCAACAGGCAGAGAGAGAGGGGGAAGCAGGCTCCCCGCTGAGCAGAGAGCTGAGCAGAGAGCCCGATGCGGGACTCGTTCCCAGGACCCTGAGATTATGACCTGGGCTGAAGGCAGAGGCTTAACCCACTGGGCCACCCAGGCACCCCTATTTAGTTTTTATATAGTTTATTTCTGGTCTAATCTTTATAATTTTCTTCCTTTCCTGAGTTTGGGTTTTGTTACAGTTAATTTTTAAAAATTACATAAGAAAGGGACCTTGGGGGAATGTTGCTGGATTCTAAAGAGGTGAAGATATTTCAAGAATGGGCCAAAAATACTTAAATATTTGCACAACACTTTGGCCTACAGATGTAAATATACAGTTGATGGGTTTGGGTGCTGGCATGTAGCTTGGGTCATCTGAGTAGAGTGATCTTTCCTCTATCCTATACAATAACAAAAGGCAAAAGTTGAACCTTAGGAGTCACATGGTAGGTTATATGAGTGAAAGAAATAGGGTCTGAATAATAAAAAAATATTACTTATATTTCTTAATCCAATATTTATACTCCTATTATGTGGTTAGTACTGTACTGGATGCTGGAGGTGTTATTAAATAAATAAAAGATATGGTGGTTTGCAATCTGGTTAAAGAAACAAACATGGGCATGTGACTAAATTAGTCTCCTAGCTCCCTGGCTAATATCTGAGGACAGTCATCTGTCTTATGAGGACTTATTTGATATTTGGCTTCCCATTCAGACTGTAATTTCCATGAGGACAGGAATACGTGTGTGTTGCATTTATCTTGGTGTTTCTGGAGCCTGCCTCTCTGGTGGCGGTGGGCAGTAAACATTAGTTGAATGAATGAATGGGTAGTCATGTGAGAGTTTAAGGAGGAGACTAATGAAGGCTGACGTGATGGAGAAAGCCTTATGGGACGGATGGAACTTGTACAAGGTCTGAAAAATGGCAGATGTGATTAGGAAGGAAAGATTTTAGGAATGGAAGGGAAAGAATAGAAGAAAACTGCTCTCTAGTTCCGGATAGAAGAATGGAGTCCAGATGCCTGGGCTTTGGATTCTGGATAGTGGGGAGAGAAAACATGCTTACAAAAATCCATTATGGGTTTTCTTAAAAAGGAAAAAAAAAGGAAGAAATAGCCAATATTGTAAGTGGCTAATTTCCTTAGGAAAGATTACTGTGTGAATCATATTTGAAGAGTATGAAGAAGTGTTAAATGCCTGTAGAGCTTTAAAGTTCCAAGAATACGTGAAGGTGTCAGATGTTCATGGTTCTCTTTTAAGCTGTCAATTAAAAAGAATAAATAAATTATAATTAATAATGTTTTCTAGAAGCTGGGAAATGTTGGGAACCATTTGATATTTTAACCCCTCAATAATCCTATTGTTATTCTCATTTTACATTTGAAGAAAATGAGACTCAAGAAGGTTTGAATACCTTGCCCATAGTATAGTACTAAGAGACAGAACTGGGATTTGAATGTAGACAGTTTGGCTTCAGAATCTGCAAATTTAACTGGTGAATTATACCTCTCTATTTAATACTGTACCTGTAATATAAGTGGAAAATATAATCATTAATTTAAACTATTATTTAAATCATGTACATGAATTTGAGAAGGCCAGGACAGTCGAGGAGTGAGTAAATACATTAAGATGCTATGGTATATAAAATGATGATAGAGATTCTTATGTGAAGTAACATGTTCATTCTTGCATGTTTGCTTAGAGAAGCACTGTCTAATAGAAATACAATGCAAACCACATATGTACTTTTAATCTTTTTAAAAGCCAGATTAAAGAAGTCAAAAGGAACAGGTGAAATAATTTTGATATTTTATTTAACTAAACACATCCAATGTGTTGTCATTTTAATATGTAATGATAAATTATCAAAGATGTTTTATATATATTTTTTATACTACGTTTTCAAAATCCAGTATGTACTTTACACTTTCAGCACATCTCAACTTGCACTGGCCATATTTCACATGCTCAGTAGCCACGGGTAGCTGTTGGCTGCCATGTTGGACAATGTGGGCTTAATAGGCTAAATGTCTTAGGAGTAACCCTTTTATGTTTTTGTTTCCATGCGTTGTTCTGATTTTCTTTTCTTTTTTTTTTTTTTGGTTTTTGGCATGTATATCATACACTGTCATCTAAAAGATTTGATGGGCCTATTCCAATGCCTTATGAAACCTCTTGTGTTAATAGCAGAGCCCAGGAATTCTGTGTTTCCTGCTGCTTTTGAAACTGTATAGATTTGATTTTTCTATACAATGAATCTAATCTTATGTTTTTGATGGATCACTTTTTGGGGGTATACACAGATGAATCGCTAAGTACTCTCTCTCTCTTTTTTTCATTTGTCAGAGAGAGAGAGAGAGAGAGAGCGAGCACAGGCAGATAGAGTGGTAGGCAGAGGCAGAGGGAGAAGCAGGCTCCCTGCCGAGCAAGGAGCCTTATGTGGGACTCGATCCCAGGACGCTGGGATCATGACCTGAGCCAAAGGCAGCCGCTTAACCAACTGAGCCACCCAGGCGTCCCTCTCTTTTGTTTTGTAGCCTGGTTTTATTTCTTGCAAAGGAACCCCATTTGGGCTAATGGATCAGATTCACTGGTTTATTTGTTTTCCTCCACAAAACACCTTAAAATCTAGTTCCACTTTCAGAGAGATTTCAGTAGTATCAGTGTTTTTTCTGAAAGGCTCACAGGGTCTTGATAGTTAACTTCTTTCCATTAGGACTGAGGGACCCTACCTGAGGAGCAGTTGTTTTTTTCAAAACTGTAAAACTTTTTGGTGTCTATTTGCCAGAAGTTAGATCAAAGTACACTTAATGACTTAAAACTGAAACGTGAACAATGGTGTGTAGTAGTGATAGAAACAGATTACTAAAATAAAGTCTGGAATTCCATGAGTGTTGTATTTGTATTGTATAATTCTGTTCGCCATCTACTGAACAAGAAGCATAGATTTATTTTAAATATATGTATTTACAATATATATCATATATTATATATGTTTCTAAGTATATACATAAAATATTTGAAAAGAAAATAGACACAAAGAAAACCTAATGATTACATTTCTTCACTTAAATTTTATAAAATTTTTGGTAATTGGAAGAATTTCAGGTGGTAAATTTAATTAAATTAAATAATTGAGAATCTAAGCAAATGCAGAAAGGATATTACTTATAAAATTAATGAGACTTTTCTGGCTAACAGTTTCTTTTGCTGCAATGAGTGACATTGACTTGGGAAGGAACTGTAGCAATGTCGTGGTCCGTTAGACGAGGGACAACTTTGCTTTATCTGTTAACTACTATAACAACTAAATAGAGTGTTGCCCCAAGGAAGTTCAAAGTGTATGGTTTTTATACCAAATGACCATGAATAACCAAAAACATTTCTTGGGCTAACCTAGCCCTCATTCATTGAGTTTACACAGAATTTTGGGGTTAATCTTGCTACCCACTGGATGTCACTGTTGCTGCACCAAAAATGTCAAGTATTCAAGCATTTTTTTTAGTCCCCCAACAGACACATAAGGAAGTGTCAGTTAGGGATATCAGTGATAATGCTGTGAGATGGAACAGAGAAGACCAATAACTAGGTTTTCAGGTTGAGTAATTAAAACGTTAGTTTGTACTATTCTTGATTTTCACCACAATGACAGTCGATGAAACACTTTCATGTTGCGACTGGAGACTTTTGTGAAGTGACCCAGCGCTGTCTTTGATATCACAGTGGTGTTTTCATCATTTGAAGCAGGGCAGATGTTTTTACATCTGTTCCTTCCTGTCCCAATGAGGATTGAAAGGAGTCTTGCTTGATTGAGTCCCCTTAGATAAGGAATATGGAAATTATATTTTTAACCTCGCTGTGACTGGATTGCTAAGTACGAAGTAGGAGAAAACATCTTTCTTTTGATTGTTTGTGAAAGCTTTCCACTCCAGTGGTGTAGAATCCATCCATATTAGAGCTGTCAAATCTTCTCAGGAATTAAGAATACCTTTTGTTGTTATTTCCATTTTTTCATTTGTTTACCTCTGGTCAGTTGAAATGCATTTAAAAGACAACAGAGCATTGGCTTCACAAAGAAGTTATGGGTCTTGAAGCTTATGTACAGTTTCCAAAGAATGAAATGAGTTATATGGAGTTCCCATGGGAGAAGACTTGGATTTAAAATGTTAGAATTGGAAATGAATATCTTTGCCTTTTTACCATATGATGATCTTGACTAGGTAGTATTGACTTTAGCTAGCTTTCTGACCATGCCATATTGAAGTGATTCAGGGAGACTACCACACTTACTGCTGAACTCCTTGGGAGCTTGTTGTTTTCTGCTTCCTTTCAGCATCTCCTCCAGTGGTCAGCCTGGTGCTGACTGTATAGTAGGTATTCAGTAACATTTGTTGCATTGCATTTGACAACATGCTAAGCAAGGGGCTGTGAAGATAGACTAGTAGATGTCTCTTGTGGTTTTAGGAGCCTATGATCTAGTCGAGGGGGAGGCATACTGACAGCAAACAGTAGAAGAATACCTTTATAGTAGGACCATTCACAAGAGCACATTGATATTTGCTTGACTAATTGTTGGGGCTTATCTATGTGTCTGGTCAGGGGGTGTTATAATTTAGAGAAACAACACGTTGAGAGGCAACCCTGGATGGAAACATCAAAGTCATCTATTTTAAAATATGTAACATATTTTAAAATGCTGCCTTTGTTTATGTGGTCGTCATCTTCTTTTTTTTCCCAAAGATTTTATTTATTTATTTGATAGAGAAAGATCACAAGTAGGCAGAGAGGCAGGCAGAGAGAGAGCGGGGGCGGGGGGTGGGAAGCAGTCTCCCTGCTGAGCAGAGAGCCTGATGCGGGGGTTCAATCCCACGACCCTGAGATCATGTCCTGAACCTAAGGTAGAGGCTTACCCCACTGAGCCACCCAGGCGCCCCTATGTGGGCTTCTTAATATATTGTCTTTGCTTGACTCTTGGAAGTGTTAAAGGGAGAGATGAATTGTTAGGGTCTTGCAGACCCTAAGGGAGGTCTGCAAACAGCAGCACTGGCGTCAGTCAAGACCTTGCTAGATATGCACAAGCTCAGGCCCTGCTCAGACCTGCTGAATCAGAATCTGCATTTTAACAAGATTCCTCAGCAGACCATATGCTCATTAAAGTCTGCAAAGCACAGATTGAGGGGATCCTTTATGTTAGCAACAGGTCAAGGAAGTGTGGCTGCCTTTTTCTAGAAGAGAATAGAGGCAGAGAACAATAAATACAGTGCTGTTTACTAGGGAACAATTAATGAAGGGAAAGTGTAGGAATGTTGTTAGTGAAATTTTTATGAAGCAGTTTGGAAAAGGCTCACCAGTCTTGAGGAAGCCATTCTAAATTGGCTAAGAAATGGAAAAAATGAACAAGTTCAGACTGATCCTTGCCCCTTTCCAGCTGCTTAATTTCCATAGGGACACTGCTCTGTTGATTCTCCATTATCAAAAGAGCCTTGCTGATTTTTCCTTTATTTCCCCCCTCAACCCCAGGGCAATCCTAGCTAGATTTTGCTTCATTGCCAGACATTCTTTGGGAGCAGGGGTTGCTCACTTTGTATAATAATATTTTACAACTTAACTTGCCTCCTCCGACAGATTACTTCGATAACGAGAGGACCAAGGGCCTGTGGATTCTGTAGGGCCTTCGTTTGACAGGATACCAGTAAATGGTGATGCACAGATGGGCTGGGATGAACTTAATTCATTATTACACACACACTACAGCTTTGTTTATTATTAATGACATGGCAGACATTTTCCTTAGTTCTGGAACTGAATAAAGCAATAACCCTACCATAAGGGAGAGAGGAATGGGAAGATAATAAATATTTATCACCAAATCTCTCTTTCCTAGCAACCACAAATGGAGGAGGAAATGAGCATCTAATTTTTTGAGAGCCTGTGCCAGGAAAACAAAAGCTTTAAAAAAATTTCATTAATCAAGTAGATTGATTGCTATGGGTTCTAGAAATCTCAATACAGTTTTTTAACAGAGGGAGATGCAATGATTGAGCGCAGTTGAGACACTCTTAGAGACCTGCAATCTTGGCCAGTTGCCACTTGCAAAAATGACTGTCATCTATCAGGAGTATTAAATAATACAATCTGGTGGCTCTGTTCACAGAACAGTATTGTTTTGTTTGTTTTCCTGGGCTAAATACAAGTATAGCAACAGAGTCATAAAACTGCATTGTCTCACATAGAATTTGAGTTTGCATATCAGGGAATTTACTAATATATTGGAATTGTGTTTTAAAGATTATGTACAAATACATACGTGTTATGGACTCCCCCCCCCCTTTTTTTAGTATGGCATAGTGTCCTTGAAGGAGTCTAAGATCTTCAAACTCTGTCAGAAGAACAGCTCAGCTTCTTTAGGACCAGGAAAAATTTCCTCAATTTATGCATTTTACTGCCATCATTTAATGCTAAAGAGGAAAAGACAGAGCTAATGTACATTTCTAGTCCTATCCCTGTAACTAGTGATCCTTGTGACTTTGTATAAATTCTTTGGCCCTCTGGGCCTCAGCTTCTTTGTTTGATAAGTAATGGGATTAAAAAAGAAACTTCTGGCCATCTGGGTGGCTAAGTTGGTGAAGTGTCTGCCTTCGGCTCAGGTCATGATCCTGGGGTCCTGGGATCAAGTCCCGCATTGGGCTCCTTGCTCAGAGGGGAGCCTGCTTCTCCCTCTGCCTCTCTATCCACACTCTCTCATGCTCTCTCTCTGAAATAAATAAACAAATTCTTTTTTTTTTAAAGATAATTCTAATTTTCTTTTTTTTAATAGATTTTATTTATTTATTTGTCAGAGAGAGAGAGAGAGCAGAGGCAGACAGAGAGGCAGGCAGAGGCAGAGGGGGAAGCAGGTTCCCTGCCGAGCAAGGAGCCCAATGTGGGACTCGATCCCAGGACGTCGGGATCATGACCTGAGCCGAAGGCAGCCGCTTAACCAACTGAGCCACCCAGGCGTCCCATAAATAAGCAAATTCTTAAAAAAAAAAGAAACTCCTTGAGGCCCCTTCTTGTATTAGAATTCTGACTCTACACCTCCATGGCTAGCCTTGGTTTTCTTGTTTTTGTTTTTGTTTTTATTAATTTGACAGACAGAGATCACAAGTAGGCAGAGAGGCAGGCAGAGAGAGAGAGAGGAGGGAGGAGGCTCCCTGCCAAGCAGAGAGCCCGATGCGGGGCTCGGTCCCAGGACTCCGGGATTATGACCTGAGCTGAAGGCAGAGGCCTCAACCCACTGAGCCACCCAGGCGCCCCTAGCCTTGGTTTTCTTATCTGAATTCCTAGCCTTGGTCACCAGTATAACTTCAGCATCAAGAGTGGCGTGTGTGTGTGTGTGTGTGTATAAAATTTTTCATGTTTATGATGTTTTTGTGATCTTGCTCCTTTTTAACCTTTTTTATTCACCTGAGCTATATTTTATCTTTCTTTGATATTATTTGACCTATAAACCATGAAAGAAGTCTAGTTTGGCATGTCTCAGTGGATACATAAGAACTTTGATTAAGGCAAGCAGCACAACTGTAACTGGTAGTCCACAGACTTTTCTTTGTGGCCATGTCTATTGGATGATGTTTATACCTGGGTCATTCTGTGGGGCTAGGTCCTCCCTGAGTGAGGAAAGAATCCTGAGGAAATAATCTTGCCGCTTCCTCCAGAAAGGAATAGGAAGACAAAAGGAATGACTGATAGGGGATGGAAACAAAATGCATGAATTCTAACCATGTCTTGTGCAATCTTTGTGATCTAATGTCCTTCTTGGGTGTTATATGTAGAAATGCCTTACCAAATATTTGTCTCAGTGCACCAAAGACTAAGGTATGTACTGCACACATTTTGCGTACCAGATTAGACATTCTCAAATACTGGATTATATGATCATTGGGCCAGATTTCATGGGGTGAATGAACTACTCAGCACAGCAGATAATGCATTTCCCATTTTCCCAACTTTGTTCCTGACCATTATGATGCTATTTAATGCCCTGGAGATACAATTTACTAAATGGTACACTAGTAGCCAGAACAAGTTAATGCACTTCTCAAAATGTCTACCTTATACCCAGGGAGCAGCTAATTCCTCATATTATCACATCCAATGTATTATAGAAATGTCAGTATGACCATCACTATCAACATTTCATGCTTACAGCTTCTTTGTTATACTATTAAGATACAGACTTCCTCCACCCCCCAAAAGGGGCTCATTTGTAGAAATAAGGCATATCGATCCCTATGGGTTGAACTAGATTTCTAGTTCTTTTTAAAGATTTTATTTATTTACTTGAGAGAGAGAAAACGAGAGAGAGAGGGAGCATGAGCGGGGTGAGGGGTTGAGGGAGAAGCGGCCTCTCCGCTGAGCAGGAAGCCGGATGTGGGGCTTTGATATCAGAACTCCGGTATCATGACTGGAGCTGAAGGCAGACATCTAAACAACTGAGCCATGCAGGTGCCCTAGATTTCTAATTTTTAATAATGTGCATATTTAAATATTCCTAACTATTCTTGAATTTAGTACCATGAAAGAGTTTTTAATGATATTATCAATGATGATCATTGGACCAAAATGCGCATCTTTAATAGTACATTTTTGTGGTTGGTAATTTTAAATGAATTTATTCTCTAGTATTCATTCAAATACCTGTACAATTCTAGACCAGTATTCTGTGCAGCTCTTGCATTTTCAAGATTCATTTTCTAATCAGTGAAATCATTTACCTCTCTCAGATGCTAGGCCAGCAGTAATGGAGCTGAGAGAGTTGTTAACTATGACACTGACTTTTCTCTCATCTTTCTGGGAAAGGCAGGAAAAAGAATTGCCTTAGCATCATCTTTCTTTACCCAAAGAGGAAACAGACACTAATCAACTTTCATTTCTGCCCCCAAATTCAGGAGCTCAGTTGTCCACAGTGTCATAGTGCTATCTGTCACATGGGCTTCTAATCATGAAGTCTTCTTAAAAGAGTGGCCAGTACCTCGGGTGTGTATCGCAGGTGTGATATGGTGCATTGCCTGGGACCATTTCACTTCTCCAGAGGGGAGAGATGATGATGACGGTGAGCAAAGTGGTGGCATCTCTCTTTAAAATTCCCATCATGCAGTGTGAATTAGAGCTTTGCAAAATACGAGA
Organism: Taxidea taxus jeffersonii; assembly: GCA_003697995.1. Lineage (NCBI taxonomy): Eukaryota > Metazoa > Chordata > Mammalia > Carnivora > Mustelidae > Taxidea > Taxidea taxus. Next base: position 11,733 of record ML097384.1, read on the forward strand.
TAGTATGCTCTGTTTTTACAGTGATAAAATCAATATGTTGGGAAAGATTTACATTTTCATCAAGGAAAGGAACATGGCAGATTTAGGCTTCTAGCAATTTATTACAAGCGACAATGTTGGCAGAAATGATTTAAGGAATTGAAAAATCACTGACCCTCTAAAATGCTTTAGGAGAGCAATATTAGAAAACCAGATGAGGTGATAATATGTATTAATTTATAGTTGTCTAGCATTTTTTGAGAGTGCCATATAGAAGTCAAATTTTTGTTTCTCTTTTTAAGTCGTTCGCACATTGGTGAAAAGTATAAATTGGGAAGGGCAGGACCATGAAATTGACAGTGTCTGTCTAACTCTGTCTGAAGTCAGTTCCATCTTGTCTTGTCACATCTTTCACATTAAATCTGACTGTTCTCAAATATCTCTCACCAATTTTTTAGTGGTAACCAAGGAAACACGGTAAAGGGGACCCATCTCTCCGGGGATTGGCTCACTAGAATTTCCATATCTGTTAGAATTTCTGTCTTCTCATAATTTCTTATGGTTAGATTAAAAGTTTACTTTTGATTTTTACCTTTTGGAAAGACCATGAGAAGGCATAAAAATTATTTTAAAATAAAATGATTTTGCCAGAGGACTCTGTCATCAGGTTGATCATTATCTGACACTTTGAGAATTCCACATGTAACCCACAGATTATTACAGTTTGGTTTTTAATGAAAAGTGATAGCATTTTCATTTAAAATGTCTATTTGTTTATTTATTTGAGAGAGAGAGAGAGAGTGCGAGAGCATTAGCGTGCATGTGTGGGCAGGAGGGAGGGGAAGAGGGAGAGGAAGAGAGAATCCTAAGCAGACAATACACCCACTATGGAGCCAGATACAGGGCTTGATCTCACAACCCTGAGATCATGACCTGAGCTGAGATCCAGAGTTGGATGCTTAACTGATTGAGCCACACAGCCATCCCTCCTTTAAAATGTTTTAAATAAGAGGTCTGGACATTCACCAGTAATTGGCAGCATCTTTTTTCCCCTCTGTTCTAGGTGAGGTTTCCCTTTTTGGAGTTTTATAGCACGATATATTGTCTATTCATAGTTCTTACTGTTGCTGTGTTTTTCATCTATTGGTTATTGCCTTCACGAGGGCAGGAACAGAGTCTGTTCCTGCTCATCATTATGTTCTCTGTGGTCTTAAGCAGTGGATGATACAGAGAAGGCTGTCAGTCTTTTGATGAATGAATGGAATTAACATGGTACAGTCATTGTATTTCATAACAGTCCTGTTATGAAATAAGAAAGATAAGACATACTTTTTAGTAAAAAAAATAATATGCCTTCCTTAGATTACAAAATTGTTGCAGACATTTTGCAAAATATAAAAAAAGAAAACATGCAGGGATATGTAGAAATTAATATTTTGGTATATATGCTTCTAGTAACTTTTCTTTACCTATATTCACCCATATATAAACATATTTCCTCTCTCCAACCAGTATGCAAAGTACTGTTGGTAAACTCCTTTTCATTCTAATGGCATATTGTGTTTCCCTGTTTTGAATTATTTTTCTATCACATTATTTTATTGATTGTAAAGTGTTCCTTTAAGTGGATTTGCTATTATATATTTCATTAATTTCTCCATAATGGGATGTGGGCATCACAGAGTATGGTGTGGAATGAAAACATAGTTTCTGTTTCTACTTTTTTTGGTATAAAATAAGGAAGAAATTAGACTTTGTTTTTATTTAGTATATAAGTTGCCATAGAGGCCTCCAGTCAATCCACATATGAAATGATTATGAGCATTGTTTGGCCAAGGGGGATCCGGGAGGAAGAGAGAATTCCAAAGGGTCTTGACGTTGACTCCCTCATTTGTTGTTTCAGTCTTTCATGTATTTCAGTTGACTTGTGTCCTGTTCAGTAGATTTATAGACTATATGTTAACTATATTATATATTAACTAGGTTGTTTCCCTCTAAATAGACCAGTAGATTGAAAGAAATTCTACTGGGGCGCCTGGGTGGCTCAGTGGGTTAACCCTCTGCCTTCGGCTCAGGTCATGATCTCAGGGTCCTGGGATCAAGTCCCGCATCGGGCTCTCTGCTCAGCAGGGAGCCTGCTTCCTCCCCTCTCTCTCTGCCTGCCTCTCTGCCTACTTGTGATCTCTCTCTCTCTCTCTCTCTGTCAAATAAATAAAATATTAAAAAAAAGAAAGAAGGGACGCCTGGGTGGCTCAGTTGGTTAAGCGGCTGCCTTCGGCTCAGGTCATGATCCCAGCATCCTGGGATGGAGTCCCACATTGGGCTCCTTGCTCGTCAGGGAGCCTGCTTCTCCCTCTGCCTCTGCCTGCCTCTCTGTCTGCCTGTGCTCGCTTGCTCTCTCTCTCTACCTAATAAATAAATAAAATCTTAAAAAAAAGAAAGAAATTCTACTAAGAAACAGAGGATTAAGAGACTATTCTGAATGCAGGTGTAAGCAAACTGTGAGAAAATGGCAGAATTGATTCTTTTAATCCTTGTGTGAGTTCTTCCTTAGCCTCATTGATTGTGGAGTGTGAGCATTGATGCCTAATCAGGTCTGACTAGAATACTTCCCAGTATTTAAGTGCATAGGCGTACACACACACACACACACATACACACACACACTCTATATCTTCAATATAAAGTTACCTAAAGGATACAAAAACACAGATTCGATGGGGTACATGCACCCTGATATTTATAGCAGCACTATCAACAATAGTCAAACTATGGAGAGAGCCCAAATGCCCATTGACTGATGAATAGATGAGGAGGATGTGGTTCTATATATAATGGAATATTACTCAGCCATCAAAAAGGATGAAATCTTGGCATTTGCAACAATGTGGATGGAGCTAGAGTATATTATACTAAGTGAAATAAGTCAGAGGAAGACAAATACCATATGGCCCTGCTCATATGTGGAACTTAAGAAAAAAAAACAGATGAACATATGGGAAAGGAGAAAAGAAAAAAAGGAGAGAGGGAAATGAGTCATAAGAGACTCTTAACAATAGAGAACAAAGGGACAATTGATGAAAGGATGTGAGTGGGGGATGAGCTCGATAGGTGATGGATATTTTTTAAATAAATCTTTAGGTTTTTTTTTGAGATTTAATATTCATTTTGAGAGAGAGAGAGAGCAGCAGAGGGAGAGGGAGAAAAATCCTTAAACAGACTCCCTGCTGAGCATGGAGCCTGACACAGGACTTGATCCCAGGACCCCAAGTGCCCTGGGTGATGGGGATTAAGGAGGGCACTTGTGATGAGCCCTGCGTGTTGTCTGTAACTGATGAATCACTAAACTCTACTCTAGAGACCAATATTGCACCGTATGCTAACTACTAAAATTTACAAAAATAAAGCTGGAGTCAGAATACTATGTGAGAAAAGTCTCCATGTGTAATGGGGGTTGCATTTTGGAAATAGATCTTTGGGACTGTTTCTTTCCTCATGAGATTTTTGTCGCCAAAAACCAGTTTAACATATAATTATCACACACAGACACACATACACAGTCACACAGATACACACAAACACGCTGGAAACAGAATTTTTCAACACCTTGAAATTTTTTCAGAGAGGAATTTTGGTGGGATTTGTAACAGTTTGTTAAAGATACAAAGATTTGGCACATTCTGAATAGTTTGCAAGGATAATGAATAGCATTAAGGAAGGTAGAAATTTACTAGTCTGTTGCCCCTGAAGCAGTTGGGTATAATTGGTTATTGGGAATAGAAAGCAAATATAATAATTTGGTAAGCATGGGCAGTGATGCATTTCTTTCATTTCTAAGTACACACTTGTATGATATGTCTTTTTCAGTTACAGCAGCTATCAAAACTAAGAATTATAATAAACTGAACTTACAATCAGAACTTCAGATTGCTACAGTAGAGGTGTTAAACCAAGATTTAAAAAGGTGAAGCTTGGGGCGCCTGGGTGGCTCAGTGGGTTAAAGCCTCTGCCTTCAGCTCAGGTCATGATCCCAGGGTCCTGGGATCGAGCCCCGCATCGGGCTCTCTGCTCGGCGGGAAGCCTGCTTCCTCCTCTCTCTCTCTGCCTGCCTCTCTGCCTACTTGTGATCTCTGTCTGTTGAATAAATAAATAAAAATCTTTTAAAAAAAGGTGAAGGCTGCATAGTATTCCATTGTATATATATACCACATCTTCTTTATCCATTCATCTGAGGAAGTGGAGATGCAACGGGGGTGGGGGTTAAGGTGGTAGGAAAAGAAAAAATGAAACAAGATGGGATCGGGAGGGAGACAAACCAAAAGAGACTCTTAATGTCATAAAACAAACTGAGGGGGGGTAGAGGGGGAGAGGGGTTGGGAGAGGGTGGTGGGGTTACATTATATGTTTAAATAAAAAAGCTTAAAGAAAAAAAAAGGTGAAGCTTCAATCACATCACTTTTCCCAGAACAGTTATAGTATAATATTTTGGGGAGAGAAACAAGGTTTGGTACCATTAAGAAATGGCATAAAAATTACTTCAAAATATTGCTTTTACAATGTTTATCTCTTTTAAAATAATTTCTGTTTTGGAGAAAGCTATGATGTATATGACATTTTCAGCTCTACATGTATGCTTATTATATTATATATTATATGTATAATATTATATGTAAATATGATATATTACAAGTAAATTAATTTTAACCTATTGAAGATACTATATATTTTTAATGATGAGTCTGCAGTAAATATTTGGGATTACTTCCATACACAAAATGGAAATTAGAATAGGCAATAAATGGTATAAAGACTGCCAAAGAAATTGTAATTTGTAACTATACACAGGAACTGGTCACACCAAGTCTAATAAAATGTCCCGGTAAGCGACTTTAAACCTTCACAATTTATAGCAAAACACATTATCTCTTTGGGCATTGGGACCAAAGCCAGATATACCTGGGATTTTATCATCTTAAGACCTAGTCAGCTCAAGATCTTGATTTTGATTCCTGGGACATTGCCTCTTTAACTGTGAACTCCTTCACTTCCTCTATGTGTGGAATATGCTCTTCATCCGCTCTCTTATTCCCAGATCTTATTATACTTGTCTTCTTATTCATCTAGACTCAGCTGCTTTGAAGCCTCCCTGAACATCCTGAACTTTCTGATCTCTTTGACCAGTGCTGGTCATGTCTTTTTCCAAGCCTCATTCATCCCCACTCCTGCTCTTAAACTAGACAAGCTATGGTAAGTATATTTATTGGAAGCTGCCAAACCGCTTTCCAGAGCAGTGGTGCCATGTTGCATTCTCACCAGTGGTATGTGAGTTCCGGTTGCCTTGCATCCTCATCGGCACTTGGTATTATCAGGTGTTTTGTTTTAGTCATTGCTTCCCAAGCCCCTCCCCACCCCGCCCTTGCTGTACTGAGTTATAATTGACGCGTAACACTGGACCAATTTAAGGTGTACACACTGATGACTTGGTATACATATATATTGCAAAATGATGACCATAATGTTAGTTAACATATCCATATCCATCACCTCACATAACTGCTATTTTTTTTGTAGTGAGAACATGTAAGATATACTCTCTCAGCAGCTGTAACAGAGTATAGTTAACAATAGTCACCATGCTGTAGATTAGGTCCCCAGAACTCATTTATCTTAAAACTAGAAGTTTGTTCCCATTGACCAACGTCTCCCCATTTCCCAGCACCTGGCGACCACCATTCTACTCTCTGCTTTTGAGGTCAGCTTTTTTTTAGATTCCACATAGATGTGAGATCATACAGTATAGGTCTTTCCATGTCTGACTTATTTCACTTAGCGTGATGCCTTCAGGGTCCATCCATGTTGTCACAAATGGCAGGATTTCCTTCTTTTTATGCATGAATAATTTTCATTGCGTATGCAGACCACATTTTCTCTCTCCACTCATCCGTCCATGGAAACTTAGGTGGTTTCCATGTCTTGGTTATTTTGAATATTAATGCTGCAGTGAATATGGAGGTGCAGATGTGTCTTTGAGTTAGTGATTTAATTTCCCTCAGATAATATGTACCGAAGTGGGTGTTGGATCATATGGCAGTTCTATCTTTAATTTTTTGAGGACTATCCATACTATTTTACACAGTGGTTACACCAATTTATATTCCCATTAACCCTGCACGAGGGTTCTCTTTTAATCACATCCTCACCAGCATGTGCCAAGTCTAATCTTTTTGGTTATAATTTTCCTAGTTGGTGTGAGGTGATAGCTCATTGTGGTTTTGCCTTGCATTTTGCTAATGACTAGTGATACTGAGCATCTTTTTATGCATCTCTTCGCCATTTGTATGTCTTCCTTGGGAGGATATCTTATTCAGGTCCTCTGCCTATTTTTAAAATAAGATTCTGTCTTTTTCTTATTGAGCTGTAGGAATTCCTTATGTATTTTGGATTTTAACCCTTTATCTGATGCATGGTTTTATAATTTTTCTCCCCCTTTGTAGGTTGCTTCTTTCTTTTGTTAATTGTTTATGCTTTGCACAAGCTTTTTAGTTTGATATTGTCCCATTTGTTTATTTTTGCTTTTGTACTTGTACCTCTGGTGTCACATCTGAGAAATCATTGCCTAGACCAAATGTCAAGGAGTGTTTCTAAGAGGTGTACCATGGCGTCTGCTGTTTTGGGATGGAGTGCTTTATAAATGTTAATTAGGTCAAGTTGATTGATAATGTTTTTCAGGTTCTCTACATCTTAGCTTCTTTGGGTCAGTCCCACACAAGTACAGGGGAGGAATTTATACACAAAGTTAAAGTATACCCTTCCCAAAGTTAAGGGAAAGCATCTCTCCTTTCCAGGATTCTTGTCATACCCTGTGGATCTGAGACGCCCCTCATTATGGCCACTTGGCCAGAGAGACAGCATTTCTCTTCAAGTTTTAATTTCCTGTGCTGCTACCTTAGAGAGAGAGAAGGGGAAGTGGGCAGAGAAACCAAGGATTTTCCCACAGTATCCATGCCATAGACTTACTTTTCTTACTCTTTTGTCTAGAAAGTTTCTCTTGGAGTTTTGGCTCTCTATCATGCTGATGCATAGTAGGTTCTCCACCGAGAAAGGCAAGGAGAGAAAAAAGGAAAAAAAATAAGAATTCTCCTGTACCATTCCACTCACAAACATCCCTTTTCCTGGTCCTCTGATCAGGAATACGGAATCTCTCTTAGAGGTTTTGTTGAAGGATCTGCTGCACGGTTTTGTAACTAGTGTCAAAGCTGAGGGAGATAAGTGGGGGACGTATGTGGAAACTTGTTACCATATGGGCCGATTGTTTAAATTTGGACTTCTCTCCCAAATTTTCTTGCTGTTGTTTACTTTACAGGTCCTTGGGAAAGTGCCTTTTATATCTGGAGTACTTAGTTAACACCGTTGGGGGAGAGAGACAGTAGTAGGCTTATTTCAGCTTGGCCAGCACTTCAGTCCTCATTTGTGTTTTGAAAAGATCAATCTCTGGACCAAGTTAAGAGAGGATGCAGTGAGGTTAATGTGTAGATCACTGTGACAGTCTACTTAACAGATGGCGATAGGCTTGTGTTAGGATGGTGGCAGCTGAACTGATGGGGAAGGTATAGTTCCAAGAGACATGTGAGAGGCAAAATTAATTGAATTCAGTAATAAGTTGAAAGTAGGGAATGAAAGGGAAATGTAAAAAATAATTCCTGTAATACTGGTTTTAGAAAATGGATGGATGGTGGTACCATTTGCTGAGGTGGGAAATACTTGAAGAGGACCATGTTTGGGTATGTGTTTGTGTGTGGAAGGAAGGGCATGGGAGGTTCTGAGCTCAGTTTTGGACATGCAGAGTTTGAGGGGTACCTGAGACCACTCGGCCAAATGTCAGGCAGGTGGTTGTATGTAGACACAGCTTTGGAACCTACAGTAGCTTTGTACTGGAGATAGAAATTTATGAGCTATCTGTATAAAGATGGTAATCAAAATCAGGGTTATGATTTTACACCAAGAGAACTGGAGATAAAAGAGGGACCAAAACCATGTCTTGAAGAATCCAGACGTTTAATGGCCTGGTAGAGGATAAACTATGAAAAGGAGCCTTGGAAGGAATGAACAGAAAAGTAAGAGGAAAACAGGAGAAGAGTATGCACTGTAGAAGCCATGGACCGAGAGTATTAGACACTGATTGGATCATAGTGTCACATGTTCTCGAGATGCCAAAGAAGCTGAAGACTGAAAAATGTCCCCTTGGAGTTTAGCAACATGGATGTCATTAGTGACTTTAGTAGGAGTCACCTGGTGGTAGGCAGATTAGAATGAATTGGAGAGGACCAGAAGATGAACAGATGGAGATTACACACATAGACAACTCTTGGGAGAAGTTTTGCTTTGAAGCAGAAGATGGAGATAAGTCACTATTTACTTGGAGGTGTTTAGAAGGAGGTGTTGTTGTTTTTAATGGGAGAAATTGGAGCATGTTGGAGACCTAATGGGAACTATTTGAGAGAGGGGGTTGGATATGTAAGAGGAAGAAGGAATAATTGAAAAGTAAGTTTCAGGGTAGGGGTGTGGCAGAGGAAAATGGGATCCAAAGTATCAAGGGATTGGCCTCCTGTGGAAGGCAGGCCTCAGTCCTATTGTAGAGGGTCAGACTGAGGAAAGCACTCAGAATGGGCACAGGTGCCTGTAGGTTTCCGTGTTTGGTCAGAAAGTGGAGTTCCTGTCTCGTGGCCTCTACTTCATCTATAAAACAGTGGGTGGTATCATGTTCTCAGAGTTGAGGGGGAAGTCATGAGTGTTGCATTCAGGGACACTCTGAAGTGTGAGGGAGCACATGGTGTGGAGCGTAGGAGAATGAGCTACTGAAGGAAGTGTGGTGAGCCACGGCCCCTTTTCACCCCACACGTCAGACATAGTGGAACTTCCTGTCACTGCATCATACTTGTACTCCTTCTCTCCTGACCTTTCACTGATGTCATTCCTCCTGCCTGGCACACTTCTGGAACCTTCATGTAAGGACCTGTACTCATCCCCAAGTTCTCAGTTTAGACGCACTTCCTCTAACAAGCCTCTGCTGTGGTCAGGTAGGTTAGCTGCCCTGAGCAGGTGCTTCCAGAGCCTTCCTTACCTTGTCCCCTGCAGTCCCTGCTGTTGGCATTGCTCATCTAGCTGGTCACCTCTTCCACTCAAAGGCCAGCTCTCTGAGGTTCAGGAACCACATGGTTAGGGATGATGATGTCACGTTTAGCCCTAACCTGTCGCACATGGCCTGTCACGGATGAGGCACTTGTGGAATGAATGCAATGAATGGACTGTGACCAGCAAACTGATCATGGGGCTAGGAGGAGGGCTGCCCCTGTCTGGGTGACAGGTAGTGTCCATAAGAAGCACTGTCTCATTAACTCATGTACCGGCCACTTGGCAGCAGGGGCAGGAGGGGGACCATCAGAGAGATGTGAGAGAAAGACTTGTTCTTCTCTCCTGGTGAGAAGTGCTGGAGGGATTACTGACCCATGCTGTTCTCTGACGGCACTCACTGGGGCCGTTGTCGGTGCTGGGGGGGGCGGGGACACTGGCCGGAGGGGGCACTGCCATTCCCAGCGAGGCTCCTAGTCGCCTGGGGACCAAATGTTGTTGTGAGTCTTGGTGGCTGATTTTGACTTACTTAATGCTGCTCATTATTTCAGCGACCTGAGAATAGCAGCTGGACAGGGTGGGATGAAAGCAACTTTTCATTTCGGGCAAACAGATCATGGCAGCTCTCTTGGAGAAATATCACTTGTTAGTTTGCAAAAATAAATCTGCTTTTTTGTCCTCGTTCTTAAAAAATGCCAAATTGCAAGATGTGCATGTGTGTGTGCTTGCGTGCTTGCGTGTGTGTGTGTGTGTAAGATGAGGCCAGGACAGATTTAAACTGGAGGAAATGCTTTACAGCTAGGCGGCCTCCTTCTCCTTCAAAGGCTGATAAGCACAAATGCCATTTAGGCACTGGATTTACAGATACTTTCATGCATGCCCTGCCAACTCACTTATCTTCGGGGGATACTAGTTCACGGAGAAAACAAGTTATACTGGGAAGTTCAATGACTCTCCTAAAATATCAATAGCTTAGCAGTAAGAAAGCCAAAAACAATAGGCCCTCTTCTATATTGGGTGGATTCTCTAGACATCTATAAAGGTTTGCTACAAACAGCAAGAAAATGATAGCTGTAAATGTTACTCAGTGGGCAGGGTTGGGAGTGGAGATCGTGCCTCCCAGTCTCCAGTTAGAAGCTGTGACCGGCGCTCCATCACTCACGGCAGGAGCTCCTCTGCCTCAGTTTTCCTTTCTCTTTGTTTTAATGATGACTCACTCTTGCTTTTCATGGTGGTAAGAGCATTTTCCAGGTCTTTCCTAGGATTTCTGTTTTGGCTTGTCCCTGGAATGACTGCCTTCCTTGAGGAGACCCAGCTCGGTGTTTCCCAACGAGCGCCTGTGAAGCTGGGGAGTTTCGTGTTCGCAGCTGCCCAGTAATGCAGTCGGCTGTAAATCTCCTAGGGGAACGGCATTTTGGGGGCTTCTCTTTCATGATAGGCTGCTTAATAAATGTGGCTTGGGGGGCATGGGGTTGATAATCGCAGTCCTGTCTTTGAAGCTATCTACCTCTGCTGAGAGCTGCTCGGTGAGTGTGGCATACGGTGAGCACTCATGTCTGCCATCACCATGTCACAGGAGGGCAAAGTTTCTGAAAAAGAGCTTGACTTTGGAGGAGGCCTGACTTTGCCTTTGAGAATACATGGGCCATTTGGTCTTTCTCCATGGCTTAAAGAAATTGATTTTTAATATAAAGAGGGACACTAAGTGTTACCATTAATTCCTTTCATATTTGAAAACAGAAAACTGGGAGAGCTTTGGAAGCCATACATATATCTGATATGCAGTTACACAGAACTCTTAAATTTGAAAGAAATTATTGACCCCCCCCCAAGAAGTTCTATATAACAAGTCCTCATTTGTAACCTCTACCTAAAGAGGAAGTGTGTGCAACAGTGGCTGAGAAGGGGGCTTTGGGTTTAGAGGATCTAGGTTCTGCTTTTTGGACTTGGGCAAGCCATTTGACCCTCTTCAGCCTCTGTTCTCCCTTCTGTAAAATGGAGAAAATAACACTACTCCATACTTAGGACTGTTGTAAAGATCGAATGAGATCATGCAGTTAAAGTTTGGCACACTGCCTGGCAGTGCTGAATAATTAATTGTTCGTGTAATTTAACAGAACTTTTTGCTATTTTTTTCTAATCTCCTTCCAAGGAAAGCAGATCCAGTTATAGAAAGAACTCTTCGTTCTGTTGTACACCTTAATAGTTTTGGGTAAGCAGATTTGGGATTAGACAGGGGGAGAATGGAATTCTTTTACCCACCCCTCTTTCTTGCTCTCTTACCCCTTTATTTTATTGATTTTCATAGCATGCATCAATACCTGTTATGGGTTGAATTGTGTCCCCCAAAAGATATGTTGAAATATCCACTAGTTTGCTAAGGCTGCCATAACAAATACCATCGACTAGGGAGTTTAAGCAACAAAAATTTATTTCCTCATAGTTCTTGAGGCTAGAAATCAAATCCCGAGGTGTAGGCAGAGTCAGTTTCTTCTGAAGAGTTTCTCCTTGGCTTGTAGATGTCTCTCTTCTTCCTCTTTCTTCCCACATGGTCTCCCCCCTTCACGTGTCTGTGTCTTAATCCCCTGTTCTTATAAGGACACCACTCTTGTTGGATTAGGCCACTCCAGTGACCTCATTTAAACTTAATCCCCTCTTTAAAGGTCCTTTCTCCAAATACAGTCATTTTCTGAGGTACTAGGGATTAGAACTTCAACATGAATTTGGGACAGTTTAGCCCATAACAAAGTCCTAACCTCTGGTACCCATGAATATGACTTTATTTGGAAATTGGACCTTTGTAGATGTAACCCAATTAAGATTCGGTCCTGCTGGATGAGGGTAGAAACCCTACACCCAAGACTGGTGTCCTCAGAAAGAGAGAGTGAACCAGAAACACAGAGAAGACATACAGGGAAGAAGGGCATGTGAAGATGGCAACAGAGATTGTAGTTATGTTGCCACAAGTCAAGGAATGTGGATTGCTGACCACTACCAAAAGCTTAGAAGAAATAAGAAAGGAATCTTCCTTAGAGCCTTAAGAAGGAGTGTGGCCTTGCTGACCTCCTGATTTCAGACTTCTGGCTGCCAGAACTGTGGGACGATCAATTTCTGTTGTTTTCAGCTATCTGGTTGTGGCAAATTCATTTTGGCAGCCCTGGACAGCTAATACACTATCTGACATTATATCTTCATTACTTGTCTTCTCTATCTTCCACTGGAATATAAGTTCTGTGAGGGCAGGGACTTGCCTGTCTTGTATTGCTAGCAAAGTGGATATTTAATGAATGAATGAATGAATGAATGATGGCAATTTCCAAGAAGAGCATGAGGACCAGAGACAGGAGAAAGAAAAAAAGGGTGGAAAGCATTGAAAAGGCAAATGATCATGAGTCTCATATACAGTTGTCCCTTGAACAACATGGATTTGAACTGCACAGGTCCACTTACCTGTGGAATTTTTTCAGTAATTATATTGGACAAGTTTTTGAGGATTCGCAACAATTTGAAAAAAAACAACAGACCAACTACACAGCCTAGAAATACTGAAAAAATTAAGAAAAAGGCATTATTTTAAGAATATGGTATATAATACATCTGCAAAAATGTGTGTTAATTGACTGCTTATGTTATCAGTAAGCCTTCTGGTCAACAGCAGGCTATTAGTAGTTCAGTTTTGGAGGAGTCAAAAGTTATATGTGAATTTTCAAGTGCGAGGGAGGTTAATGCCCCGAAATCCTGTGTGTTCAAAGGTCAATGTGTACTAATCTACCAGGGACTGGAATTCTGGTGGAGCGGGGAAAGGGGTTGAGTCCAGTTTGATGTGGCAAGAAATAGAGAAAAAATATGGAAAATGGGGCCAGCTTAAACCTCTACTGAACAGAAATTGAGGGGATTGTGTTGGACTTTCAGGGGTCATGGAAATAGCAAGGCTCAAACCAATTACACCTAGATCCCCAAGGAGCACGAGGGCCAGCTGACATCCGATTTACAGTGAAGACATGTAGGCTTCTAGATTTATCCTCCACATCCCCTATATTTTCCCATGATATTTATCTTCTAGCAGTTTCCTCTGAGTTTGAGGAAACGTTCTCAAACTCATTCTAATTCTCTAGTTTAGTTCTCTGCAGTAGTCCACCTCGCTCCACTGTATTTTTTTTTTTTCATTTGAAAGCAACCTTTCTTGACCTTAGGGGGTTCTGTTTTTAGGAATGAAGTGTCATTTCAAATTTTAATGTAAATCCAAAAGACAGATTTTTATACTGTTCTCCTTTACTTTTTAAAAGAAGTCCCTTAAAACTTTTTTTTTTTGGTTCCAAATCTGTATAGGGTGTTTGTATTTTGATCTCTTGGCTCTCTCTCTCTCTCCATTCGGTAAGGTTTTTCTATTTGTTCTTCCTGATATCTATGCTTAATAGTTGCTGGGATTGATGTGTGTGTGTTAGAGGGCACGGATTGCATGGAGCACTGGATGTTATCCATAAACAATGAATCTTGGGACACTGCATCAAAAACTAATGATATAATTTATGGTGACTAATATAACACAATAATAAAAAAACATTTTGGATCTTATTGCCAGTTTGGCCCTTTTTGAGCTATGTGCCCTTCGCTGTTTGATCTTGCAGTGTCAAACTTTCTTATTTCTCTGTGATCCTCAGGAATAGATGGCATTTGTCTAGATGGAAAGGAAGAGAGGGCATAAGACGTTGAAATCAAGAACAAAGGCACAGACGTTGGAATGAGGGTGATCTTTATAGGGGCTAAGAACAAGGTGAGATATTGCAAATGTTGTGGTTGCCTTTTTTTACAGCTGTTCCCTCTTTTCCCTGGCCAGAAGAGCCCAATTTTTTCTTTCAGGTATTTACGCTCCTTTATACAGCCATGGTGGTCCCTCTTCTCTTGCCAAGTTTGGACATGGGCATGTGATACAGTGGCCAGAGTCATGAGGGGATGTTGTGGGTGCTCCTGCAAAAAGCTCTTCTTATTGTTCAAAAGAGAGCAAGAAGCAGAAATGCGTCCTCTTCTCCCAGTGGACATATTTGCATGTGATGCCTTGAGCACCAGAGTGTGAGCCTGAGGACAGTCTCCCTGCTGAGGATGAGCCCTGGGTCCTGGGATATGAGCGAGGAGAGGAAGAAACCAGGGTACTTGATGCTGTTGTGAAGAACCTGAATGAATCAATCTTTAAACTTCTGTCTCTCCAGACTTTGTCAGTTAATAAAGCCAGTGGGACTGTGTGGATTTTCTTTTTTTATTTGCAACCCAAAGCAAAGAAAATGATACAAGAGGGACCAGTGTAGGTTTGGCTGGCCTGGGAAATAGAAGTGATTAGGTCAGAGGGAGGAATACCGTTAAGAGCTTTGAAAAGCAGGTAGAAGAGTTGAGGTTTGGTGTGATAGATTGGAGAGAGCTGCAGAAGTCTTTCATAAACTGAAGTTGATGGATGTAGCCTTTTAAGCAGGACTCACTTGAGAGTGATGTGATGGCTGAAGTAATGCAAGGAGGAGTCTGGACTTAAGGCTAGCCAAAGAATCTAGCAGGGGTCCAGGTGTGGAACAGTAGGCGCTGGACTGGAGTCTTGTATTTGGGGAAATCACTGGGTACTTTTGCTTTTGTTTTTCTTTCTTTTCTCTTGTAAGGCCTGGTGGAGAAGAACTTCCTTTCAGTGAGACAGGACGGCTGTCTCTGTGCCACGTCCTCAGCATAAGAGATGTTATCAAGGAGTAGGTTGCTAGCTTGTCAAGAAGAGGGATGGCTGCCTGGCAAGTGGGAGATGGAGGAATGCAGACAAATTCGTTTTTTTCTTTTTTAAGACTTTATTCATTTGAGAGAAAGAGGGAGAGAGCACAAGCAGTGGGGAGAGGGAGAAGCAGGCTCTCCGCTGAGCAGGGAGCTAGCTCAACACGGGACTCGATCCCAGGACCCTGGCATCATGACCCCAGCCAAAGGCAGATGCACAACTGATAGAGCCATCCAGGTGCCTATGAGGACGAATTCTTTCTGAGATACCAATAGCAGTGTCCCTGTTTGTGCTTTCCATGCCTGCTCTGTGTGCTGCCTTCACTGACGTGGCAGAACCAAAGCGGAGGACAGAATCTATACTCTCCGATGGCAGGTAGGGACGTCCAGCAGCACATGACATCTGCTCTGTGCTAGAAGCTTCTAAGGTGGGACAGTTTATTCTGCCTTAGACTTTGGACACCCCCAGGGATACCTACCTGCCTGATATTACTTTGTAAAGAAAATATATTTCTAAGTGATTCTTAGCTCAGTATGAAAAGCTCCAAAATAGAGTCCTATATTCAGGTCCCATGTTAAGCTAGTCTGATATTGAATATTTGGATTTAAGATAAAATAGTGTTTCCATTGTAAAAATGTTCACCAGCAGGTTACTTTAAATAGTAACTTTTTCTGGTGTACATTAGAATATAATTAAATTTTCGGTTGACTTTACTAGCAACATGTCTCTTTTGTAAAGTAAACTCCAACTGCAAAGAAAGTTATTTTCATGCTTGGTAAAGATGCATTGTTCTAAATAATGATTACAATGGAGAAATTAGAAGACACACACAGCTTTTACCCAGCAGGGAGTGTATTTTGAGACTCAGTAAATTTAAGCTAATCTGATTTTTTTTAAAAAGCACAATTTCTTCTCTATACAAATTATATCTGTTAGAGATCGCATTTGGCAGAAAATCCCAGAAAAGCTGACAAACAGTGGTTTAAAAGTTAATGGGATTATTTGTCTAATGCTTCAGAAATCTCAAAGAAAACAGCTTGGAGATGCCATCAAGGAATAAAATTCTTCCTGTCCTCCTGTTGTACCCTCCTAACCAATGGCTGTTTCACTTTGAGCACTACCAAAGATTCAGAGAACTGGAAGAAGGAAGAGGGAAAGGAGCATCAACTGACTTTTACTTGTGTTTCATTGCACAGGACTGAGTCCCAGGGTCACTCCTAGAGGCGAGGGAGTCTGAAAAGGTGAGCTTTCATCTGTCCTGCCTTTATAGTATCATTGGAATGATACTGAGTTGGACAATTTACAGTATATACTTCAATAATATCAGTTTCTTTGAGAGAAGAAAGAATGGCATATAAGGATGCATCGAATTTCACATGGCAGACTGGCTAGATTTTGACACCATGCCCTTCAAATCTACTTATATGGCATGTTAGTCTGTTGCTGGTCAATAAAACAGAGCTATTCTAAATAATCTGGGAACACAGTGGTTTACTCTAGGAATAAGAGCTTAGATGAATATTGAGAAACTACGAGAACGAAGGCCAGGAAATCTGTCACCCTCAGGAGGCCAAGGAAGCAAACGTTGGAGACCTCAGTGAGAAGCACCAAAGTCAAATGCTTTCTGTAGTTAGTGTGATCTTCAAAGTTTCTGAGAAGCTCCCACCTCCTGGCAGGAACTAGGACAGGAGGGTTTTCCAGTGGAACCAGAGCTGTGAGGACGTGTAGTTTTTCCCTACAGCAAAAAGAGAGTGGGGCAGAAGTACTCTGGATTTTCTCTTTCTCGTACCCTCTGGTCTTGTGCCTGTGCCTGCCTTGGCTGAACCAAGCCAGAAAACCCACTGACCTGCCGGGGTCAGCCTCTCTGTGATTTAGAGTATAAGAAAGGGATCCGAAGGCAAATGGAAAATGACTGGTACAGTGCATGCTTGGGTGCATGAGTGTGTGATGCTTGAGGATGGAAAGGGATCTTCAAGGGCTCTGTGTGAACTGGCATCGTTCTTGGTGCTCCAGTCCCTTGTGTATTTTGCAGAATCCTGGGGACCTAAGTTTTGACCGACCAGTGCCATGTACTGGCAGCGTTGTGGTTTGGCTCTCTGGCCCTGCTGATGTCCATGCTGTGGTTTTTTTTTAAGATTTTATTTGTTTACTTGACAGAGGGAGAGAGAGAACACAAGCAGAGGGGCAGGCAGAGGGAGAGGGAGAAGCAGGCTCCCTGCTGAACAGAAAGCCCAATGCAGGGCTTGATCACAGACCCTGGGATCGTGACCTGAGCTGAAGGCAGGTGCGTAACCGACTGAGCCACCCAGGCCCCCCAGCCCATGCTATTTTCATTTTGTCCTTATGGCAGCCCACACACACAAGAAAAGGCAGGCTCTGATAGGATCAGTGCTTAGAAGATTATACTCGTGCTGACTCTTTTGGTCCAGTTTGAGTTCCTTTATAAATGAGGAGAAAAGTGGGATAATTTGCAGAGATGAGGAAGGATATTTAAGATCTAGAGATGAGGGTTAGTTCGGTCTTCCTTCAGAATATACCAAGGTTTATGTAGAAGTTTTAGTATTGGTTGGCAACACGTCTTTAGTTTTAAGAGTTATTTGATTCACTGAAGAATTTATTATGAATTGTATTACTGGCCTAAGTTTACTCAGGAATTCAGAGGCTAGAACCCTGTATGTACCTGGGAAAGTTGATGTCTGTGGCCATGGTAAGAGCTTCATTCTGATTTTCATCATTTATTTTAACATCTATAACTGGCAAAGTGATTTTATTGACTGTCTTCATGCTAGGTTATCTAAAGGCAGCAATATGTGATTTTCCTGGTGAGCGTTCTTTATGTGCAGCTTGTCTTTGGGACATGTGTGGAATGTGAAATTGGAACACTGAGCCTTGTTGGTAAGTCTGTTCCTTTACAGCATGTTGCAAACCCGCACACTCAAATTCAGGTTTAAACATGTATCTGTACATTTGACAGACTCATAAAAATATCCTGTAGTACATTATGGTAAATGAGATAAACCAGAAAGAGAAAGACAAGTACTGTATAATCTCACTCACGTGTGGAATCTAAAAAAGCCGAAGTGTTCCTAGAACCAGAGAGTAGCATGATAGCTGCCAGGGGCTGGGGGGTGGTGTAGGGGAGTTGGGGACATGGTGTTTAAGCACATGAACTTGCAACCAGGAGATACGTAGGTCCTGGAGAGCTAAGGCACAGCACAGTGATTAGAGACAGCAGTGTTGTAATATAAGTTTCAAAGTTGCCAAGTCTAGCTCTTAATTGTTCCCACCACAAAACAGAAATGGTAATTGGGCCATGTGATAGAGGCGTGCGTTACCTCCACGGTGGTAAGCATATTGCAGTGTACAAGCGCATCAGACGAACATGTCACACACCTAAACTTCCACGATGTTGGATGTCAGTTGTATGTCACTTTCGAAAGATGGCCTGTGGCGGATAATGTCAGTGCTGTATCCAAAGTGCTAGATCCAAAGAGGTTTTTTTTTTTTGAACATTTGACTTCCAACCACTAGCGCCTGTGGCTCTTTCTCAGCCGCCCTCGGTCTTGCCCTCCACATGTAGAGAGAGAACTGCCTGGGGATCTGTGTTCCCTTGGGGTGGCTCTCAGCCAGACGAGGGCTAGAGTATGAATTGTCCAGCTCCATGATCTCTCTGGTCAGGGTAAGTCAGGAGGAACTTAAACCCCAGAGGCCCCCCACCCCCACTCCTCAGGATCAGGCTGATGGGACACTGTGTAGAACTGGGCCAGAGACCACTTCCTTATTTGGCCTTGGAATTCTGATTATTCTGTGACAGGTTCCTGCAAAACTTAGCAGCTAAAAACAGCAGTAGTGTCTTAACGCACAGTTTCTGGGGGTCAGGAATCTAGGAGTGGCATGGCTGGTGGTTCTGGCTTAGGGTCTGTCATGAAGTTGTAGGTGAGCTGTCAGCTGGAAATGTCATCATCTGAAGCTGGAGAATCTTCTTCCAAGGTCATTGACATGGCTGCTGGCTGGAGAGCTCAAGTCCTTGCCATGTGTGCCTTTATGCAGGACTGCTTGAGTGCTTTCAAGACATGGCAGCTGGATCCTTCCAGAGCTAGTGAGAGAAAGAGCGAGAGAGAGCGTGAATGCACCCCAGACAAAAGAGGCAGTCTTTTATGACTTAATCTTGGGAAGGATATATTGTCATCTCTGTTGTGTTCAGTTGCACGTGGAAACGAAGCCTGGTACACGACAGGATAGGCCCACACAAGGGCATACACACTGGGTGGTGGGAGCCACTGGGGACCATCTTGAGGGCTGACCATCATACTTTCTCTTTCTTCCTTGTTTCTTGCTGCCTCCTCTCCTTGACTGCTTTCCTATAGCAGAACTTACTTAAGCAATTACTTATATATTCATTCTTGCCTTAGAATCTGTTTCTGGGGAGCCTGCCCTAAATTTATGCTAATTCTTTGTCTAAAATAGGTCAGCAAACTACAGTCTGTGGCCCAAGTCCAGTGCGTGGCCTGTTTCTCTACAGCTCTCAAGCTAAGAATGGCTTTAATATTTTTAAGTGAAATCAAAAGAAGAATAATTTTGGAAAGTTTGAAAAGCAAAATAATTTTTCATAAGGTAGGAAACTTTTCATAATATAGGAAAATAATACAAAATTCAAATTTCAGCACCCAAAAATAAAGTTTTATTGGAACATATTTCTTTATGTTTTGCCTGTGGGTTTGGTCACACTTCAGTAACAGTTAAATAGTTGAGCCAGTTGCCACATGGCCTGCTGGGCCTTAAATATTTATTCTCTGGCTCTTTACAGGAAAAGTTTGCTGACCCCTAGTGCGAAATGAGCCAGCTTTGTGTGGTTTGTTACATTCTGAGCATGTTCACTGATCTAACTTGACCATTGGTTTGTAAGTCTTTTCAGTGTCCTGATGTCACTCTTAGTTCTTTGCACTGTCCTTTTGTCACTCCAGGTAGAAATGAAAACGAATTATTTAGGATTTTCCAGCCCCACTCTGGGGAGTCTGTATTTTCTTTCTGCCATGGGAGTCTGGTAGAAGAAACACAACTCTTGCTTGGCTCTATGAGTCTGCCGGTTGTCAAGACCCTAAATGACTGTGGCTTGATTCTGAGAAGAGGGAATTTTAAAAACAATATTAAATAGGAATTCCAGATAACTTGGAGAGCAGCCCTGCAAATATCTTTGATGCTTTATTAACACCCTACCATTGCACGTCCCGAAACTTATTTCCAGAAGCGGGTGGAATTTGATTTTTGTTGACTCTTGGGGGAATTTCGGGATAATGAGATGCAATTCTGTAACAAAGTGTTTCTTTGCCTATCAGGATTATATAAAAGGGGTGAATTAGTCAACTGAAAAATGCTTTATAATTTCAATAAAATGTTCCTTTTCATTCATGCTCTCATTATCTTCGCCCAGGCCTCTGAGGCAGGCGAGGTAGATTCCATTCCTGTTTTACTGAAGAGGGAATGGATAAAATGCTGGATTATAACTTAGCTAATTACATGGTGGTGAAGCTAGAGCGAGATTCTAGGCCTCTTGACTTCTAATCCAGTGTTCTTTCTACTCAGCAACTCGAGTGTTCGCTGTGTGCCGAGCCTTGTATGAAGCACAGTGGGAACTTACAGTGAAATAGTACTTAACAATAGTACTTAGATTTAAATGCCACTTTAAACTCCCCCCTCCCACAAACATTTATTTTCTCCACTGAAATTAGTATATATTAGATTACTCTTGTTCATGCTGTCTTGTTTAGTAGCTGTCAAGTGAATTTCTATACACTTGAATTTTACATTATAATCGATGTAACACAATTGGTGTCTAGAGGAAAAACCTTTTATCTATTAACTCCTCCTTTATTGGTTCTGGGTTCCCTATGAAATCGAGCTAAAGCAGGAAACCCATTGTAATTTTAGGCTTTGACTAATAACTCTATATGCAAAGGATATTTTAGATGTTTTTAAAGTTAAAATGGGGAAACAGCTTCTTGGCTTGACAAATCATATGGGTTTCAAAAGGATGAGAAGCAGCAGTTTTCGTGATACTGGAAAAAGAGTGTTTCACAGGAGGGTCTCAGGGTAGAAGCTGGCCTCATTTACCTACCTGGCAAATAGGGAAAACAATTTAAGGAATTTTTCTCTATTATTTGTCTTACCATTTTGAAGATGTGCAGTCTTTTTTCCCCCACTCAGTATGTGCTCATTATAAAAAATATGGAAACTGCAGAAAGTTGACCTACCCAAAGCCATTTATTATAAAATAACATTTTTGTGTGTTTCCGTCTAGGTAATTTTTCCTCTCAGACTATCCTGCACATGCTTGGGTGAGTCGTTTTGTTTGTTTGCCCTATATTTTAGCACACGGAGTCAACTTGGACACTGGGAAGAAAGGCTATAATGCTTTTCTGTCTTTTAAAAGAATTTCAGTTCTTGTCTAACTGGAAGTAATTTTCCACCACAAACAGCATCCCATCATGTGTTAATATTTTATGCTTACGAATCATCGTTTTTCTTCTCATTAGGATTATGGATTCTGTTAGATGACTAACAGAGAGGTCCTTCTTTTCCTGGTACCACAGATACACTTTTGACCGACAACTCTGAAAAGAGAATAAAGCGTTTTTTTACATTTTTAATTTTTTTAAAGTTTTAATTTTAATTCCAGTGTAGCTAACATACATTGTAATATCAGTTTCCAGTGTACAAAACAGTGATTCAGCACTTCCATGCATGACCCGCTGCTCATACAAGTGCCCGCCTTAACCCCATCACCTATTGCACCCATCCCCCCTGCCTACTTCCCCTCTGCTAACCCTCAGTGTGTACCCTAGAGTTAAGAGTCTGTTGGTTTGTCTCTTTCTCTCTCTCATTTTTAAAAAGACTTATTTATTTATTTATTTACTTGAGAGAGAGAGAGAGAGAGAGAGAGAGCGAGCGAGCATGCATGAGCAGGGCAAGGAGCAGAAGGAGAGGGAGAGTGAGAATCTTAAGCAGACTCCTTGCTGACCAGAGAGCCTGACACGGTGCTGGATCTCACAACCCTGAGATCCTGACCTGAGCCCTGAGATCTTGACCCGATCCGAAATCAAGAGTTAGATGCTCTATCACTTGAGCCACCCAGGTGCCCCCCCCAATTTTTCCCTTTTGGTCATCTGTTTTCCTTCTTAAATTCCACGTATGAGTGAGATCAGATGGTATGTGTCTTTCTCTGGCTCATTTTGCTTAGCGCATTCTCACTAGCTCCGTCCATTGTTGTTGCAAATGGCAAGATTCATTCTTTTTTATTAAAGATGCTTTTTTGTAAATTTGCCCTTAATCCTGCTCACATATTCTGTTGATGCATTTTGAACATCTTTTATTTTCATAGTGAATCATTTAAAAGAGAGATCATCACGGACTTCTCCAGAGTGAATAACATATTCTTTCCTTTGTAGTGGCTTCCTTTTTTTAACTACTAATTTTCTTTTATGGTCTCATAAATATTCAGTGTGTTGAAATTTTTAGTTTTTGAGTAGAAAATCTAAGTCAGTCTTGTGGGACACACACATACACCCACATGCACGCACACACATCTTCAGTATAGCCTTTGCATGGGTTGGTGACCGTGATCTGATATTCCTAAGTGTAAACTCTTTAAGTCCTGTGTTGTTGTTTTTTTAAAATAAGACTGTGTCCCTAAATTTATGGATGAGATTACCAAGAGATTTTCTCCCCTCAGTCCCCACCCCTCTATGAACTTCTGCAGAGGGTAAGAGTCTATCTTTCCTGTTTGTGAGTACATCTATCATTGAAGATCAATTCACCAATAGCATGGCACAGATTCTACTGCAATGCACAGCGAATGTGGTGGCAGAGTTTGGAAAACTTGGGGCAATAATTACGGATAATTACACATGAGGGAAGAACTCAAATGTGTCCTTAGGCCTTTGAGGTATAGATGGAAGGTCTCCAATAGTTTCTATTATACCCCCATAAGGCTTAGTGTCAGCATGACTTACAAGTGCCATTTTCTTTGGCTAGCATTTCCTCCTCCTCTTGCTAGTGGTCTTTACTCACATAGTCCCCATCATTGGGAAAGAAATATCGAAAGACAAATGTTTGAATTCACATACTAATTTAGTGAAGCTAGATGAAGACTCAAATGAATGTTTGTTTGATGTTAGTCTTTTAGGGTTGCCAAGCCATCTGCCTCATTCAGCAATGGTCTCATTATTTTTTCCAGCTTATTCTGCATTTTGTTGATAGATTTATTTAATGGATTTTTCAGTTGCTGTTTGCCAATCTTGCTCCCTCTTTCAAAAAGCACCCAACACAACAAGAAATTATCTGTGATGGTTTTCCTGCATTCTGATACTGTTAGTAGGAGCCAGGTGGAGTCGGTTGGGAAGTCGAGATACCACTGTAGATGGAGATGTCTTTCAAGGGAGAGAGTTGACAGTTCAGTCTGGGAAAGAAGCTTCCCAAAGGTCATTCTGCTTCACATGTGTGCGTTGTTTAAATAGTTGATGAGTCTCATTCTATGGAGTAAGTTGCTAACCTTATTAGCTTTTTTAGCCCTGGGTCCTCATTTTATTTTGGGGGTGGGGAGGGGCAGAGGGAGAGGGAGAGCCAAAGTCGAGAGTCGGCTGCTTAGCCTACTGAGCCACCCAGGTGCCCCCAGCCCTGGGTCCTCTCACAGCTTGGGAGTTAATATCTCTGCCCCGGCATAAGCATGTAACTGTGCTCATTGCTAGAATTGGGACAATTGTATTTGTCATCTACAGACATATTTAAAAGGTATCTGTATTGACATTTGCTTATAGCCCATTTACTTCCAGAAGAGAATTACAATAGGTCGCATGGAATAAAACTGAAAAGATAATTAGAAGGAGGAGATAAAATTTCCAAAGTTAGAGAGGTTAATTAAAAAACAGTAATTTAAAATTGTTATTAGTGACATAAATTTGGAAGTTAGGGATCTGTGACGAACAGTGGATACACTTAACTTCAAAAAACTTTACTATAAATTGTTAAAATAAATTAAGTGGCCTCATTAAAACCTTACTGATAAGGTTGAAATGAGGTATCATAAAGTGGGTGGTAGCTTCCATAGGAGGGAGAGGTGTTCCTTCCTTGATGCTTTCCTCCTGGAGGAGGCCAGACAGGAAGTTATTTCTCCTTTTGGGAAAGAAGGTCTGAAATGGTGGAGAGTTCCCTGCCCCCTCCACTGTCCTCCCTCTGGACATCTGAGGAAGGCAAAGTTAATTGAAAATGGAGAAGCCCATTTTCTAGTTATTTTCTTTGAGAGAGAACTTATTCCACGTTAATAATTTCTGCCTCAAAATTAACATACATCCGGAGAGTGTTCTCAGTCATGTACGACCATGGAGTGCTATGGAGGGAGAAGTGATCTGGGATGGAGGGACTTTTGCGGGGAAGGGTACCCACTGATGGGTGTCCTGTACACGGGGGCTTTGGAGAATCATAGATCATTATGAGGACCAGAAATGGAGGAAAAGGGGTGGCTTTGTATATGGGCAAGTGGGGAACAGAGGAAGGAAAGGCCATTCAGAAGGAAGGAAATGCTTCTAGGAAGAGTCCACCGCACACTTTTGCCTCAGGCCTTGGAGAGAGATGGGTCAGAGCTGCGACTGCTCTTGTGTGACGGAGAATGTGCTCAGTGCTGCCCTCAGTGTGCTACCAGAGGGCCTCGGCCTTCGGCCTTTTAGAACGGATTAGACCGGCAGGTGCTCAATACAGAACTGCTCGGAAAATGAGGCGGCTCGAACCCGGCCACTGGTTGTCTGTCTGTATTTCCTTGGAGTAGATTCTGGCAGGCTTTTAACTGGACGAAGACCCTATGTTGGAGAGGTGTCGGCAATCCGCGTGCATGCTGCTCAGCCCCTTCCTTTTGCTGGGGGAGCCCCAGATGACCTGCCTAAGACATTCTTACTCTCCGGCCTCAGTCTAACAAGGCAACGCCTGATGGATGAAGAGCGTTAGGGTTTCGGCAGAGTCGGAGGAGCCTCAGTATCGCTCACACCCTCTGGAGAAGTGGCGTGGATGCCACCCTCCGCTGGGGCTCAGTGGGGCAGCTGCGGGCTTCTGACCTGTCCGGCGGTGGCACCAGTGCTTCGCTGAACGCCCACGGCGGCCTCGCCGGCGGGATGGGTTGTGCTCCTTGAGGCTCTTCTTTCTTCTTCTTCTTCTTCTTTTTTTTTTTTTTAAAGATTTTATTTATTTATTTGCCAGAGAGTGCCAGAGTACAAACAGGGGGAGCTCAACCGGAGTGGGGTGGTGGTGGTGGAGCAGGCTCCCCACTGAGCAGGGAGCCCGATGCGGGGCTCTATCCCAGGACTCCGGGACCATGACCTGAGCTGAAGGCAGATGTTAACGGACTGAGCCCTGCAGGCACCCCCACTTAAAGCCTTTCTCGGTTCACCCCGCTGTGTAATTCTTTCTCATGTTGCAGAGTTGTTTTTATTCCCACTACAGCCAGAACATACACAGAGATAAAAATTTTTTTTTTTCCTGAGTTTAAAGGAAGAATGAAGAATGTTACTTGGGGGAATTGTGGGAAAAAAATCAAAGTAAAGCAGGTCTCATAACTCACAAGTCCTAAGCAGTGCTCTGAGGACTGAAAGTAGACCATGTGTATCTTCAGGTGACTCAGTTTCCCGAGTAGTTTGTGTTTTAGTTCTGGAACTTTCTATAGGTGGGAGAAGAATGAAAGAAAGGACAAACGAAAGGAAGGAAGGAAGAAAAGGAAAGGAAGAAAGAAAGTGTATATGTATGTATTATATATATTACGTATATACGTTTCTCATATGCCTAATAGAGTTATGGAATTAGGAGCAACATACATTACATGCAGAGTAAAAACTAAATATAAAAATCAGAGGATTTCAGGGACGCCTGGGTGGCTCAGTTGGTTAAGCTGCCTTCGGCTCAGGTCATGATCCCAGCATCCTGGGATCGAGTCCCACATCGGGCTCCTTGCTCGGCAGGGGGCCTGCTTCTCCCTCTGCTTCTGCCTGCCACTCTGTCTGCCTATGCTCGCTCCTGCTCTCTCTCTCTCTGACAAATAAATAAATAAAATCTTTAAAAAAATCAGAGGATTTCAGACAATTTCTGCTCTATGACTCTATTATATATATACACTATGTAAGTTGGTAGTGTGAGATATGTAATAACTGAGATGGTAGATTGAGGAAGGAAGCCCCATCAGATGGCTGCACCCTCTTCCAGAGCAAATCTGTAGGATCTTAAACTCTTTAATGGGAAAAAGCCAGAATTTGGTCCTATACTTATTCCTCTCAAGCGTGTTGGTCAAAGTTTTGATAGGCAGCTGAGAATTTTTCTAAACAGGTTCTGCTTGACTAAGGATATTGACCATCCACCATTAGGTAAAATTTATCTTAGTTGGATGAAAAACCCATTTCAGCCCAACAGCTGAAGGTGATTGCATTCTGCAGGAAATAGGAATAGTCCATGTGAAAGTGTGGTTCCTAGGGAATGGGGAGGGAACCTTCCAAAGTTGACTGTCAGGTAGATTCATAGACTGTTTACTGATCCAGGATTTTAGAAGTGATCAAACTATATAACTTTACTAAATAATGTAGCCCTCGTTATTCTTTGTTTTCTCCATTCCACTCATTCTAGGATCTACTTTCTGTACCTCTCTGCCCTGACTTGAGTCCTGGAAGCTGACCACCAAGGCTTATATCACTTAAACTCCCTTTCCCGCTGGCCTCTTGGGTTTAGCCAGTGGGAGACACTGACAGGAAAATAGAGAGGGGAGAGACATGATGTTCACACGTTTGGAGCTGTGACATTGGCTTTGGGTCATTTTTCATGACCACATTTCCTCTAGTAAAGTCCCTCCTTCACAGTACCGTATCTCACTAGGTCCCTTGGGCACCATCACTTCCTCCTCTTGTACCATCGGGATAAGGGTAGAAACAGCTTCACATGATTGTTAAACTCTGGGTGTTCGAAGAGTCTTGTTGATTCCCTTCACCCTTTAACGCTTTTGGAAGTCTCTTGAGCTACTTGACTTGACTTTTTTCCTGTTGGGACCATGACAGATACAAATATGAAGTAACTTGTTGAAGACCACAATGTAAATGAGTGGCAGATTTGGTAAAACTCCATCCAGGACTCCTGATTTTTTGGTCGGATGCTCTATACCTGCAACATCCCTGCCTATTTGTTCTCTCTTAGGAAGTGTTTGAGGGAAAGGCTTTGAGATGGAGAAGCCATAAAGGCATTTAAAAAAAAGATCTGGGCCAGCCTTGGGTAGGACTTCTGTCCATAATACTAGAGCCTCATGAGGGGGGATATGTTGTGGTGAGTCCTGTCTGCTCTAGTTCCAAGCTGCACTGCAGATCTAGCCTGGATGTGGCCCAAGCAGGGCTGGTGAACCCGACGGCAGATCCTGGGGTGAGAGACAAAGTGGCATTGCTGTAGATGAATTCCTTGAGTTCTTTTTCCTACTGAAATTTTTCAAGTTTAAGGCGCAGGTTACCTATGGTCAAATTCACTGATGCAGTGTGAGTTGTGACCCCAGTCTGTGAGTTTGGACACGTGCAGCCTTAGAACCTCCTTCGCAACCGAGATACAGAAACAGGTCCATCACTCCAGACGCTTCCATCCAGCTGTCATTTGGAGTTAGCCCCTTCCTGTACCCACAAGCCCTCTCAGCCATATGGCTGAATTCTGTCCCTACAGTTTTGCCTATCCAGAATGTAATTATAAATGGATTCATATAGTTTGTGGCGTTTGAGTCTGGCTTCTTTCACTTAGGGTAAGACTGATGAGAGTCCTCCATGTTTTTGTGTATCTTGGTAGTTTCTTCCATTTTATCACTAACCTGTATTCTTCTCTTTTCGGGTACCACCGTGTACTTACTCCCCATTCCCCATTTCCCAAGGAGGGAAATTTTAATTGTTTCCAGCTTGGGGATATTATGAATAAAGCTGCGGCAAAGTAGTCACACACAGGTTTTTGTGTGAACATAGATTTCCATTTAAGTAGGCGTGGGATTGCTGGGGCATATGATAAGTAAATGCCTAACCTTATAAGACATTGCCACACTGTTGCCTGCAATGTCGACCATTTTGCAGCCCCCCCCAGTTGTGTTAACTTTTATTTTTCAAGAGTGACGGGCATTTGACCATACAGATTAATATTTTCTTAAAATATATTTTAAACAGAAATGATTTGACAGGGGCGCCTGGGTGGCTCAGTGGGTTAAGCCTCTGCCTTCGGCTCAGGTCATGATCTCAGGGTCCTGGGATCGAGTCCCGCATCGGGCTCTCTGCTCAGCGGGGAGCCTGCTTCACCCTCTCTCTCTGCCTGTCTCTCTGCCTACTTGTGATCTCTGTCAAATAAATAAATAAAAATCGTTAAAAAATAATTTAAAAATGATTTGACAAAACAAGTTTTATATTTTCTTTATTTCACAATGCTTGTTAGATACCAAAATGAGTTTTCTGGGCTTAATCTTTCTAGGTTCTGCTCTTTAAAAAGACAGGTGCACGTAGGTCAAGAGAACTTTTTGGGCAACCCACACATAAGGCAAGTGATGAGTAGTAGAGTGACGAACAGCTGAGGAGCCTTCGAGAGTGAATCCTTGTTTTCCCATTTTCAGTGAAGGCCTCCTGATGGTTAGGGATACATAGAACTTTCTCCTTCCTGTGGCAAAATAGGAAAGACACAGAGTATAGAAAATGATGGTGGCGGGACAAGGAATCTTCCCTCATCATTCTTCTGTGGCAGAGTTGTCAGGAGATTTCCAGGTGCTTGGAATGCAGTTGGGGCCCAACTAGTCTGTTTCTTAGCTTGAAGGCGCCTATTGATTTTGCTGCCTTTGAGCTCTGGCTGGAGAGAGGGGTAGCGCCAGTTAACAAAGAAGCACAGCAGCCTCCCCTTCCTGCGACCCGCTGCTGCTGGACGCACAGGGGGTGGCTGCCTAGTAGATGTGAATAACTGATCTTCCAGTTGGCACCCAGGCACCAGCCGTTTTCATCAGTCAGCAGGTGAGGACACTGCGTGGCTTCTGACCGTCCCCGGCTCTGAGCATGGGATGGCTTTGCTTCAGAAGGCCCGCCGTGCAGTGACTGTTAATTGCTTGCACTTTGTGAGTTTTCCTGGGCTCTCATCCTCTCTACTCACACCCATTTGAAAGTCTCCATTACAAGGCTGCTTTTCCCCCCTTGAGTTGTATTGGCTGAGGAGCTCTGTGGAGCTGTGATTCGTCATGTCTGTTATTGTTTTCAGCTCTCAGATGACTGGGGATTAGACAGCCGACCAGGCCCGGGACGTGGTGTTGGAGAACATGGAGCCCTGACCCTGGGTCATTTTACTATATAACAGTAAATGTACTCCTTGTGTTTCTAGCAAAATCAGTCACACGAGTGTTCACTGAGATGATGAATAGAAAAGTCTTCTTGCTGGTAGCTTTTTCTTAAAAGGGATCATTCTAGGGCTTGGAAAGTGTTTCAGTGCTCTAAACTTCTAGAAGTAAGGGGAACTGGCTTTTTTATGATTATAAAAGTGATGCATTAACAGTTATACAAAGGCTAAAGTGTAACATTATAAAGATTTAAAAAATCCTCTATGACCTTATGGATACACAGATTTAAAAGACAGGATTATTCTCTTTAAAGAGTTTTGGAAATCTACTCTTTTTCTTAACAGTATCTCATGACCTTCTTTCCATATCAGATAATGGAAATATGCATCATCTTTTTTTTTTAAAGATTTTATTTATTTATTTGACAGACAGAGATCACAAGTAGGCAGAGAGGCAGGCAGAGAGAGAGAGGGAGAAGCAGGCTCCCCATCAAGCAGAGAGCCCGATGTGGGGCTCAATCCCAGGACCCTGAGATCATGACCCCAGTTGAAGGCACAGGCTTAACTCACCGAGACACCCGGGCGCCCCTATACATCATCATTTTTAAAAACAAAATAATATTCCTTACATGGAGGAATCATATTGTATTTAATCAATCTTTCATTTTCTCCATATTTTAATAAATATTACAAACAGTGCAATAATAATTTTCTTTAACCTGCATCTTCATGTGCTTGTCTGAGGATATCCTGATATCCTGAAGATAACAGGAATGTTATTAGAAGTAAAATTGCTGGATCAAACTGTATGCATATTTGAGTAGTTGAATGGTGTATCTATATCAAAATGATCCTCCAGGAATATTTTATCACTTGGCCTTCCTACCAGCAAGAAGATAATATCCATGGGTATTATCATTCTTTTTGTCTTTGGTAAACTGGCCAGGAGACCAATGGTATCTCATTTGAGCTCTTATGATTCCTAGTGATGATGGACATTTTTCATATTTTATAGGCCTTTTACATTTCCCTTTTGTGAACTGTTTGCTCATAACTCTTGTCCATAGAAAATGGTATATTTTTCTGTTTCTTTTCTATTTACAAGAGTTTTTAACATATCAGTGATATTAAGCCTTTCTCATATTTATTTTGCTCGTGTTTTGCAGGCTTTCTGTAGAGCTTAGTAATTTAGAGGTTAGACCCTGGAGCCAATAATGTTTGGGTTCAAACACTGGCTATGTTACTTACCGCTTGACCTTGGTACCTTATACAAGCATTCTGTGCCTTAGTTTGCTCACCCCAAAATAGGGAAAATAATAGTATCTGCCTCGTAGGGCTATTAAAATCAAATGAACTAAAATATGCAAAATACTTAGGATGGTACTTGGTACTTAGTAAGCACTGTCGGTACTTATTTCTTTATGATTGTTTAATGTGATGTATTTCTTTTTTATGCAAGTCTCTTAAATTTGTATATATTCAAAATGACTGTTTCCTTTGCTGTATGGAAGCTTTTTATCTTGATGAAGTCCCAAAAGTTCATTTTTGCTTTTGTTTCCCTTGCCTTTGGAGACATGTCTTGAAAGAATTTGCTGTGACTGATGTTGAAGAGGTTACTGCCTATGTTCGTCTCTGGGAGTTTGATGGATTCCTGTCTCACACTGAGGTTTTCCATCCATTTTGAGTTTATCTTCGTGCATGGCGTAAGAAAATGGTTGAATTTCATTCTTCTGTATACAGCTGTCCAGTTTTCCCAGCACTATTTATTGAAGAGACTTTTTTTCCACTGGATATTTTTTTCCTGCTTTGTTGGAGATTATTTGACCATAGAGTTGAGGGTCCATATCTGGGCTCTCTGTTCCATTGGTCCGTGTGTCTGTTTTGTGCCAGTACCATAATGTCTTGGTGATCACAGCTTTGTAATAGAGCTGAAATCCAGCAATGTGATGTCCCTAGCTTTCTTTTTCTTTTTCATCATTTCCTTGGCTGTTCAGGGTCTTTTCTGGTTCCATTCAAATTTTCGGATTGTTTGTTCCAGCCCTTTGAAAAATGCCATTAGTATTTTGATCAGGATGGCATTGAAAGTATAGATTGCTTTGGGCAGCATAGACATTTTAACAATGTTTCTTCTTCCAATCCATGAGCTTGGAATGTTTCTCCATCTTTTTGTGCCTTCTTCAATTTCTTTCATGAGTGTTCTGTAG
>ML097384.1:43233-59370 GCA_003697995.1 Taxidea taxus jeffersonii
GATCCTTTACCTCTTTGGTTAGGTTTATTCCCAGGTATCTTATGTTTTTTGGTGCTGTTGTAAGTGGAATCGATTCCTGAATTTCTCTTTCTACACTTACATTGATAGTGTATAAGAAAACAACTGATTTCTGTGCATTGATTTTGTATCCTGCCACATTATTGAATTGCTGTATGAGTTCTAGTAAATTAGGGGTGGAGTCTTTTGGGTTTTCCATATAAAGTATCATGTCATCTGCGAAGAGAGAGAGTTTGGCTTCTTTGCCAATTTGAATACTTTTATTTCTTTTTGTTGTCTGATTGCTTGATGCTAGGACTTCTAATACTATGTTGAACAACAGTGGTGAGAGTGGGCATCCTTGTTGTGTTCCTGATATTAAGGGAAAGGCTCTCAGGTTTTCCCCGTTGAGAATGGTATTTGCTGTGGGGTTTTCATAGATGGATTTTATAAAGTTGAGGAATGTTACCTCTGTTCCTAACTCTGAAGAGTTTTAATCAGGAAAGGATGCTGTAATTTGTCAAATGGTTTTTCT
This sequence comes from Taxidea taxus jeffersonii, assembly GCA_003697995.1. NCBI lineage: Eukaryota > Metazoa > Chordata > Mammalia > Carnivora > Mustelidae > Taxidea > Taxidea taxus. The sequence continues at coordinate 43,766 of ML097384.1, forward strand.
GCATCAATTGAGAGGACCATGTGATTCTTGTCTCTTCTCTTATTTGTGTGTTCTATCACATTGATTGATTTGCGAATGTTGAACTACCTTTGCATCCCAGGAATAAATCACATCTGGTCGTGGTGGGTACTCTTTTAATGTACTATTTGATCCTATTAGCTAGGATCTTGTTGAGAATTTTGGCATCCATATTCATCAGGGATATTGGTCTGAAATACTCCTTTTTGATGGGGTCTTTGCCTGGTTTTGGGATCAAGGTAATGCTGGCCTCATAGAAAGAGTCTGGAAGTTTTCCTTTTGTTTCTATTTTTGAAACAGCTTCAGAAGAGTAGGTATTCTTTCTTCTTTGAATGTTTGGTAGAATTCCCCTGGGGATCCATCAGGTCCTGGACTCTTGTTTTTTGGGAGGTTTTTGATCACTGCTTCTTGTTGTTACTGGTTCTGGTTCTAGGTCTATTCAACTTGTCAGTTTCTTCCTGTTTCAGTCTTGATAGTTTATAGGTTTCCAGGAAGGCATCCATTTCCTCCAGGTTGCTTAATTTATTGGCATATAGCTGTTGATAATACTTTCTAATAGTTATTTCTGTTTCCTTGGTGTTACTTGTGATCTCTCCCCTTTCATTCATAATCTTATTAATTTGGGTCCTTTCTCTTTTCTTTTGGATAAGTCTGGCCAATGGTTTATTGATCTTATTAATTCTTTCAAAGAACCAGCTTCTAGTTCTATTGATCTGCTCTACTTTATTTCTGGTTTCTAATTCATTGATCTCTGCTCTAATCTTAATTATTTCTCTTTTCCTGCTTGGCTTAGGATTTATTGTTCTTTCTCCAGTTCTTTAAGGTGTGAAGTCAGTTTGTGTATTTAGTATTTTTCTATTTTTTTGAGTGAGGCTTGGATGGTTATGTATTTTCCCCATATCCCATAGGGTTTAGACTAATGTGTTTTTGTTCTCATTGGTTTCCATGAATTGTTTAAGTTCTTCTTTAACTTCCTAGATCAATCTTTCCATCTACAGTTTCTGCCTGTATATCATGCTTAAAAAGATCTTCACTTAAATATCATTAAAAAAATATTCACCCATATTTCCTGTTGGTACACCTTTTAACCTTCAAATCTTAAATCCATTTGACAGAAAAAACTCTAGCACTTCTTTTGTGACATTGTGTATTGGCAAAGCTGAATTTATAATCATCTTGCATATGACTTATGGTGATGACTGTTGAGTATAATTCCTAATGCAGTATTTTGTTCAGGGAGATATTAATGTATTTGACAATCACAATAAGGCATGTATCACAGTGTCTCTCTGGAAAAATTTGAGTTCGGTGCAGCTGACAGATTTAGGTGTGTAATTCTAGAGAATTTCATTTCCACAGTGTCATTTTTCATTAGGTTTAAATGACAGAAAAGTAGATATTTGAGCCTGGATCAGAGTAGAGTGTAGGATGAAAAGTATGGCCACAGTGTTTTGCAGTTTATGTTACCAAAGAGTGGAATCTCTTGTCCCACTCCTTGAATCTGAGTTGGCCATGTCCCAGAGCCTTTCTTTGTCTTCTTGAGTGCTGCCCTGGGATCACCATTCCATGGAGAAGTCTGGGATGAATGACTAAATGGAGAGAGAGGCCCAGCTAGGCTGTCAGTGCCAGCTGAGCATAGCCCCAGCTCATCTACCAGCCAAATACGGATACACGACTGAGTCCAAGAGAGATGCCAGAAGATCTCCCTAGTCAACCTGCGGAATTGTGAGACACAATAAATTGTTGTTTTAAGTCTCTGAGGTTATGCGGTGGTTGGTTTCCAGTAATAAATTGAGTGCGGGATTCTTTTAACTGTGAGGCTTTGTCCCCATTCTGACTGCTATAACAGGAATACCATAGTCTGGGGGGCTTAACTAACAAACATTTATCTCTCACAGCTCTAGAGGCTAGGGCCTCCAGATTCGGATTCAGTGTTTGTAAGAACCTGCTTCTAGATTCATAGATGGCCAGATTCACATGGTGTCCTCACTTGGTAGAACATGTGAGGGAACTCTCTGGGGTCTCTTTTTATAAGGGCAGTAGTCACTTCTGGAGCTTCCCAAAGGCCCACCTCCTAGTACCATCACACTGGGATTAGGTTTCAACATAGGAATTTTGAGGAGACACAAAATTTCAGTCCATAGCAAAATTTTCATCAAGAGTTTAAGGCAGATGGGGTGCCTGGGTGGCTCAGTGGGTTAAAGCCTCTGCCTTCGGCTCAGGTCATGATCCCAGGGTCCTGGGATCGAGCCCCGCATCGGGCTCTCTGCTCGGTGGGGAGCCTGCTTCCTCCTCTCTCTCTGCCTGCCTCTTTGCCTACTTGTGATCTCTGTCTGTCAAATTAAAAAAAAAGAGTTTGAGGAGAAAAACTATGGGAAGAGCCAAGATGTCCATCGACAGATGAATGGATAAAGAAGATGTGGGGTGTGTGGTGTATATGTGTGTGTATATATATATACATATGTATATGTATATATATATATATATATATATATATATATATATATAATGGAATATTGCTCAGCCATCAGAAAGGATGAATACTTACCATTTCTCAGTGTGTTGGAACTGGAGGGTACTATGCTGAGTGAAATAAGCCAATCAGAAAAAGATAATTATTGTACAGTTTCACTCATACGTGGACTATGAGAAACAGTGCAGAGGATCATAGGGGAAGGGAGGGGAAACTGAATGGGAAGTCATCAGAGAGGGAGACAAAGCATGAGAGACTCTTAACTATAGGAAAAAAACTGAGGGTTGTTGGAGGGGAGGTGAATAGGGGATAGGGTAATTGGATGTCGGACATTAAGGAGGGCATGTGATATGATGAACATGATCACACACATGATCACACATGAACACTTGGGTGTTGTATGCAACTGATGAATTACTGAACTCTATATATGAAACTAATGATGTACTTTATGTTGGCTAATTGGATTTAAATAAAAATAAAAAAAGAGTCTGTGGCGGAAGAGAAATCTAAGCCTCTAACAAAATTCTTCTTACCTTTAATTACCAATCAGAATCTATCTTCTTTTAAAATCATCTACCCTCAATTTTGGGGGGCTGAATTTTGAAGGAAGAGTACAAGGGTGTAACTAAAACTGAGCTAATGTTTATGGAGAGCTCCCTGGACTAGCCACACCCTTATTACATCCATGAGCTGCTCTGTTATTTTCCTACACTGGGTGCTTCCTAAGTGTCAGGTAGTGTTCTTATTCAAAATTCCTAGACCCGTTGTCTCTGAGGTTCTGAAATTGCCCTGTGATTTGGGGTTTGATTGAAGAAACCTTTGCAATGCAGTGCAGCATTTTTGTGGAGTTGGCATAAATCATGTAAAACATAAGTAAACCAGTTTACCTTTCTGAGTCTTAGTGTTTTCAACTGCAAAGCGAATTGCATCAATCTTATGAACCATAAATTCCTTTTCAATTCGAAACATCTGTGATTCTCCTACCTGTTACATTTCTCTGGAGAATTTTATAGGAGTGAAAAATATTGTATAATGCTACTTGAACCTTGTAACTTTAAAAATGCCTTATTCATTATAGCTTTTATATATTGCTTTCAATTTCTAATTTCTGACTTTAGTCATTTTTTCCCTATGCTTTAGGCCAAATAAACTCAAATTATGATATGATATTCACTGATGAATTCCTCATTTTTACCATAGAATCTGTACCACATACGCTTTAGTCTTTAAAATGATAAAACTAAAGGACAGCCTGTATTTAAGAGGGTGTCTAACAATCAACCATCAAACTTGTGGCTCTAAACAAATGGGGTTATTTCTCACCATGCTGTGGATCATCTGGCTGGCCCTTCTAGTCTGGGCCAGCATGGCCAGGGTTGTGTGGTTTAGTCTGGCCTCATTCTTATGTCTGCTGATTGGCTTGAGGTCATCTAGAGTAACATGGTTAACTTGGGCACATATCATCATCCAGCAGACTGGCCTGGCTTTGTTTCCTGGTGGTGTTTTCAGGGCTCCCAAGGAGCCAGCTTCAGTGCTTAAGTACTTTTCAAGTCTTAGCTTCCGTCATATTTGCCCATGTCTGATTGACCAAAGCAAATCACATGGCCAGGCTCAGATTTCAGGTGGGTGGGAAAATAGAGGCCACCTCTCTTTGCCCAGCCCTGGTGCAAACTATATTGTATAGATGCAGAAATGGAAGGAATTTTTGGCCGTTTTTGCTACCTGCCACAGCATCTGAGATTGTATTCTTGGCTCTTGACCATTGCTCTATCATCTCTCACTGAGCAGTAAATCTATCTTAATTTCCTGAACAGAATTCCCCTAGAAAAGCCATTTCATTCCTTTTTATAAGACTGATAAGAACCTGTATTTTACTTCAAACATATTATAAGCTAATTTTAGAAAACTTACAGAATGAAGACAAGCATGAAGAAGAGAGTAAAAATAATGTCTAATTCAACCACCCAGAGATAACTATTGTTTTTCTTTAACTTGTGTAAGGATCTCATGTTAGAAAGATTAAGAAATATGCTATTAGTGTATGTCTTAGTATTGTGGTTACATAAAATGCTACATATATGTAATAAAACGTATTCATGAAACCTTTAGCTTCCATTACTTGAAAATACTTTGGCTATTTTTTCTCTAGAACTTGGTTACAGTGAGTCTTATAATAGTTAGTGTATAGGGTAAACAAAAAGCTCTTGAAAATACTGTGGGTTAAATAAGGCATATAAGATGGATGAGGTGCTTACTTCTGTCTCAGGTAAAAGTTCAAAGGAAGATAGTTTAGGTTGGGTAAACATTTCTGCTCTACCTGGTCGTTCAGTGACCCAGGCTAGCGGGTCAGCTTTGCCATCTTCATTATGTGGCTTCTAGATCTTAGTCCAGGGTCGCAGCTGTAGTTGTGGCTATTTTTCAGATACCAAGAAGGGAGAAAGAGGTTCCTGGAAACATCTTCATCTCTGAGATGATCCCAAAGTTGCACATGACTTTCTCTTACATCACATCAGCCTAAACTTAGACAGCTACATCTAACTGAAAGGGTGATGGTGTACCAGAAAAGACTTGGGGAAATTCATTACCAAGAGAAAGAAAGAGAAAATGGATGTTGAGGGACAGTTAGCAATTTCTCTTATCTTAACCAAACTGTGCATATTTAGACTACATTTCTTCCTTAAGCATGAAGCCCTAATGGTGTGGATATCTTTTGCTTTGTTCTGTCCTGTGTCCTTTCCTCTCTGTTGGGCTAATAGCACTTTAATTTTCCTTTGGAAAATTCTCAGACCATGAACTTTGGGTTGGACCAATATGCCCCTCCTTGCTACACTTTTCCTCACTGCATGGTTGGGTATGTGAACTTGTACCAAACAGTGGAACCCAAACTTGAGAGTGTTTTTTTAGGACCTAGTGAGAAGGTGAAACTTTTTCTCCTCTTCTGCTGGGAGAACTGAGTCGTTGGGATGAAACACAGAAAAGAACCCACTGAGAGAAGTAAAGCTACAGAATGAGAGATAGAGAGAAATGGTATCTGGAAGGTATTGTTCGAGTCCCCAGTTCAAACCATTCCTGAAGCTGGGATCTCCCTGGATTTTTAATTACATAATTCAAAGATCCCATTTATTTTTGTTATCTAGATTTCTGTCAACCGCCACTGAAAGAATTCTGTTAAATCCACCACCATAATCCTCACTAAACTTCATTTCCTTTAGGTCTCATTGGTTTTCCATCTAGGAGTGTTTGAATTCAAATTCTGTCATCTAAGATCAAGACTGTTCCCCAACATGGTCTCACTGTTAAATTTATTTTTGAGTCTTTTCCTACCTTCATGTCTTTGGTGGAATGATATCATAGGTTCTGGTATTGGGCCTTAGGGCCATGAATGGTTACTGAATTTCTCTCCTCCTCTCAATTCTTCTCTTTCTCTTTAACCTTTTGTCCACCTAATACACAAATATAGACAGGAGGATCAGAACTTGGGAGGGCAGAGGGGAAGTCATGGTGGCAGAGGAAGAATTATTTTGAGCCATTAACTTACCTTTGTTCCAGCACTTCAATTGCAGTGGTTGTGTGGTAGAATTGGTCCAAAGAGTCATAGCAAATTGAAAATTGTCAGTGAAAGTGTTGCTGCCAGTATTGTGAGTGGCATTGAATAGGATGTTTAAAAGGAGGCCAGTGGCATCCAGCAGAGACCAAGCCATTTGAGTGTCATTAAATTCATTATATGGCTTTTTGTGTTGCTTTCACTTGTATTCCATCTGCTAACAGTTTGGGGGTTAAGGCCAAACATTTCCCTATGCCTAGATTTTTTTTTGTAATGTGCCTACTACCAGTATCAAGGCATTTAGACATGCTGTTCCTGCATTACTGAAATATTCGGAACAAATCACTGTGATATCTACTGTGCCTTCCTTCCATTGTGGTAACTGATTTTTGAGGCTCTGATGTAAGGTTATTTATGGAAAGACAGAATGATACACCTAATTAAGGGAATCCCAGATTAAGTCATTCCTTTCCCTCTTCCTAAAGTTTGTGGAACTTAGTCTCTGGTACATGCACATACAAAAGGAATATTCCTTGGGATGGGAAGGCCAATTAGATACATGCTATTGATTTCAGCCTTCTGATGGGGACTCTCATAAATGAATAAGATGTTGTCTCTTATTATTGTCTCTTAAAAATGAAGGGCACGGTGGTGAAGCTCACAGGTCATAAAATTACTCTATTCATGTTATGTACTACACATCCCTTATGAACTGTGTCCATTTCTGGCCCCATGACCTACTCTTGGCTGCCTCTAACAATACCCTTGAGTTGGGCAGTGAGAAGTGCAGGGAGAGGGGGCGGCACAGAACATTTCCTTTAGACGGGCTGACACCCTTGGACTCTATTATTTGGCGTGCACCAGTAGAGCTCCCTGTGGCAATATTTTGAATAGACTTGAAACTTCACCTTTATGAATCATTTTGACCAGTGTGGGTGAATTTCAGCACTATATGACCATATTATAGTCTTATTTTAAAAAGACGTTTCTCCTCATCCCCACAGCAGATCTCTTAGATGACTTTTTGTTATTTTCCCTTGTTATTGTGTCTCGGCAGGAACCATATTGGAGAAAATCAGCAGATCAACAGAATGCTGCCGGTGTGCTGGAGCTTTTGTTTGTGACTGTGTGCCAGTGTAAACATGAACAGCATTTCATTCACCCCGCCAGTGCTCATTATAGGAAGCCATTTCCGCAGCATGGTATCCCACAATTCTGAGGAAAAGTTGAGTCCACTATTACTTGAATGAAACTGAGAATAAAAGAACCCATTCTTAGTAGAGAGAAAATGTGTTCATGCTCCAACTGAAGGAAATCACAAATAGGCCATCTGATGTATGTGTATAAATATATATTTTATCGTTGTTAAACCCAAGCAGACCAATTCATTGGACTATAATATGAGCTCAGTCTTTGATTATTCTTTTTGCATTTCTCTCGATTGTTTTCTGTGGTTTTCCTTTTAATATATTTTTATTGCTGTGGGATTTTTTTTAGAGTTAAAAGATCTCATTAGCATTCTCCAAGCCCTTAAATGTACATGAGTGTCCCATTTTCATTTCGTTTGCACATGTTATTCCTAGGGGCCCTAAAGAAATACAGTAAGATGAAAATGAATAATGTGATCGAAAAAAACAACTCCTTTCTCCCATTTGGCGATGATAATCTTTTCTTAAAATGCCCATTTGTTTTTTTTTTTTTTAAATGAGTTTTATAGGTCAACCCTCATACAGCTGTTTTCTTGTTGCACTCAGCCAGTGGAGATCACAGCAGGTGGGAAATCCATTGAGTTATCCAATCAGAACCCTCAGTGTTTGATACAATTATAACTCCCTAAAGGGAAGACTGATGTGGTTTAAATCTGCTTGTGGTTGGGTGTGAGTGCTAAAAAAGCGAGATCTGTGTTTGAAAGCTCTTAGTGCTAAGAATAGTCCTGGTAGAAGGTAACTACATCCTTTTCAGGAAAATAATAGCTATTATCTTTGCAATGATGATGTTCTCCTTTAGAGACATCATCTGAAATTGGCATTCTTACTATATATATGGCTCAACAAACTTTTATTGTGAATGTACTATGCTCTAGCACTGAAATCGGCTTTATAAATATATATAAAATTTTCTATTCTCCCTAACGATCTTGCATATTATTTTATAGAGGAAAAAAGTTCCCTGAGGCTTGGAGAAATGAAATAAGTTAGCATCACAAACTGGTAAGTGACAAACCTGAATTTGGACCCATGTGTACCAAATATTAAAACCTATTTTTTTCAGCATCAAATTGCCTAACTGTGCAAAATATGCATTATTCCCAGAGAGAAGCTATTCATTTTGGCAGTGGCTCAAATATCCATTTTAGTGGAAAATATTCTGTGGGAGTCAAAGGAAGGTAAGCAAAACATAAGCCACTCTGCCATTGGTATTCTGCAGAGTTTCTCTGTTGATTTCACTCCCATTTTAGAATATTGCATTTAATTACCTGTCAAACATATATCTTAACTTTCTGGAGGCAGGAGGGTCAGCCCAATTAGTGTTGTTATTTTTCCATTTAGTTTTCTGAATATACCTAATGCATTTTAAATCTGTCCTCAACAATAACAATTTCAAGCAGAGAGCTTCTTAAGAGTAAATCTTTTAACCCTGAGAATCTTGAAGTAAATTAACTTAATTTTGAAACCAAATTGTAGAATCACTGAGAACATCCAAAGATGGGATATTTTGAACCTCTTTGTTTATCTTTCAGAGTAAATAAATATAATTTCCCAAATCCTTTAGACCATAAGCTTCCTTAGTAGAGTCTGGAGATATCTTTTCTTCCCCCCCCCCCTAGAAATTGAGCATGTCCAAGAACTTTGTCATTTTCTTTTTCAGAGTTGAAATTTTTATTCTGGGCTCTCTCCCTCTGGCTCTGTCCTTGTATCCCTATGTCATGCTCTCATGAAAGAGGGGCCTCTTGCTTATATTCTTGAAGGTCATTGGAGAAGAAAGGAAGACTCCCAGTTTAGTTGGCTAGAACATAATGTTGATGAGGCCAAGGCAATACGATTATGTTAGGAGCCGGTTCAGATTTTTGGCTCAGTTAGCAGAAATCATTTCCAAATGGAACATTCAGACTTCTAATAAGCATGACCTTTACCACGGTATCTAGATTACACCAAGGAGAAAGATCTCATTAGATATTAGCTGTCTATACTAGGGACACTTTGTGGTTTACAAGCTTATGTACAACTTATCTGATGACTTCATTATTTCCCACTTTTTTTTAAATGAGGGTTTTTGCTTTATCTCTGGAAAATTATGAACCTCTCATCTGATGAATATGTTAAACACTCTGTTCAAGCACTCCCAAACCAAATGTCGGTTACTTCACTGAATTGTTTGAATAAGCCCTGGGAATTGGTCCAGACACGTTGGTCCCATTTACCATCCTATTAATTGCTGCCCTGGAATCTAACGTATTTTCTGAAATATGAATTCAGTTTCCTATGGATTTGACATCACATTGGACTTTTTTAAATTTTTTTTAAGATTTTATTTATTTATTAGTTAGAGAGAGAGAGAGCGAGGACAGGCAGACCGAGAGGCAGGCAGAGGCAAAGGGAGGAGCAGGCTCCCTGCTGAGCAAGGAGCCCGATGTGGGACTCGATCCCAGGACGCTGGGATCATGACCTGAGCCGAAGGCAGCCACTTAACCAACTGAGCCACCCAGGCGTCCCCACATTGGACTTTATAATGCAAAAGTTTTTCTGACTGTTCAGCTCCTTGTCTGTGGTGGGGATAAGTTCAGTTTCACTCCTAAAATTCATAACGTCAGCAGGATATTATATAGTATTTTACAGGTTCCAAAGATGTGTTCAAGGTTACTGTCTCATTTGACTATCAAAACAACCTTGTGAGGTCAGTGGAATAGATACTTTTCAATCCTTTTTATGTACGTGGAAACTGACAGGTTGGTAAGTAGAGACTTGCTTCTTCGTGCTTAAACATAATCTTCTGACAATTCATCCACTGCTTGTCTGCTTGTCAGGTCAGTTTGACAAATCCTTTTTGTAAGTTATGTTTGTAGTGGTTGTGTTAGGGATACTGTTATCCGATTTCAGATGAAATATAATAAACTTATTTCATTGGTGTCTTATTATCACCTTCATCTGGTGTCAGATTCACAGAGGAGTGAGGATTTATTTTTTGAATACTCAAAAGATCAGTGTTTTCAAGAACATTGTGCATATTATTTTCCTGGTTCAAAGTTCTTAAGTTCATTTGGTAGACCTTGATCTTTTAAGTATTTGATGTAAAAGTTGTTTTCTTGTAAACTTGCACTGTAATAGCAGCAAGCAAGTTAACAAGGGCTTGGGGCTTTGTGTATGACATGGACTTCATGAAACTAGTTTAATATAATGTCTTAAAATCTGTTTGAATAGTAAAACATGGTCCAGAATAGCCACTCAGAAGTCATAATGAGTCATTGGTAAAAATATTCAGTATGGGGAAAGCTCCCCACATAAGCTAATTTATGCTGACCAAAAAGAAATATATGGCCAAAGACATTAAATATTTTAAGAAGTAAGTTTTGGGATGTCTGAATGGCTCAGTTACTTAAGTGCTGGACTCGATTTCAGCTCAGGTCATGATCTTAGTGTCGTGAGATTGAGCCCCACATCAGGCTCCACACTCAGCATGGAGTCTGCTTGGGAGTCTCTCTCCTTTTGTCCCTCCTGCTGCTTGCACGTGTGCATGCTCTCTCTCTCTCTCAAATAAATAAATATTTTTTATAAAAAGTAACTTTCAATATCTGCTCTGTGTATTACACTGAGGAGGATATAAAGAAACATGATTTAGTACCAACAAGAGCTTGTGATCTAGTTATATACCTCCATGCAAATCATTGAAGAATAATGCAGTAGCCCTCAGTTGGTGTTTATCCCTTACTGGCTTGAAGAAAATTGCTCCAGGCAATGGCAAGGGGCATCAAGGATTCTCTTTTCTTGAAATGTACATTAATTTTTTGTTGTGGTAAAATATATGTAAGATTTACCTTTTTAACCCTTTTATTTATTTTTTTAAAGATTTTATTTATTTATTTGACAGAGTGAGATCACAAGTAGGCAGAGAGGCAAGGCAGAAAGAGAGAGGGAAGCAGGCTCCCCGCTGAGCAGAGAGCCCGATGCGGGGCTCAATCTGAGGACCCTGGGATCATGACCTGAGCCGAAGGCAGAGGCTTTAACCCACTGAGCCACCCAGGCGCCCCCCCCTTTTAACCCTTTTAGGTGTACAATTCAGAGGCATTAATACATTTACATTTTGTGCAACCGTCTCCACTCCATTTCTAGAACTTTTTATCCTTCTAAACAGAAAGTCTTTATTTTCTTTTTTTCCCCAAAGAGAAACTCTTTACCCATCAAACAACAGCTTCCCATTCCCCCCTCCATCCAGCTCCTGGTAAACTCTGTTCTACTTTCTGTCTCTAGGAATTTGTTCTAAATATTCCATACAAGTGAAACCGTATAGGAGTTGTCCTTTCTGTGTCTTGCTGATTTTACTTAGCATAACGTTTTCAAGGCTCATCCATGTTGTCAGGATCTCATTCCTTTTTAAGGCTGTGTAAAATTCCATTGTGATTATACGCTACATTTTGTTTAGCTGTTTATCTGTTAATGAAAAGTATATGTTTTGGGACATCCCTTCTCTGCCACCCCTTTCTTGACCAGCGGCTGCCTGAGACTACCCCATCACTGTTCCTTATTATAGGCTCAATCCTGGACAAGAGTGAAGGGGAGGGAGAGTTGTCCAGATCTCTCAAATAGAAGTACAGGATGCTGACTCAAAATTTAATTTCAGGTAAACAACAAATCTTTTTTATTTTTTTAAAGATTTAATATATTTATTTTAGAGAGGGAGAGCATGAGCAGGGGGAAGGGCAGAGAGAGAGAGAGAGAGAGAGAGAGAGAGGAAGAGACAGAATCTCAGACAGACTCCCTGTTGAGCACAGAGTCCAATGCAGGGCTCCATCTCACAATATCAAGATCATGACCTGAGCTGAAATCAAGAGTCGGTCACTTAACTGACTGAGCCACCCAGGTGCTCCAACAAATATTTTTTTGATATAAGAATGTTACATGCAGTATTTGAGATATACTTAAATATTAGTTGTCTATCTGACATTTAAATTTAATTGGGTGTCCTGTATTTTATCTGGTAACCTGTCAAGTTCTTCAAACATTTCCCTCAGACAGCTAGCCCTGGTGCCCTTCCCTATGCTCTGCTCTGTTGATTGTCCAGTGTCCAGAGAGTTTCTCCGTTCTCTACCTCTGGGCTCCAAGGCTGAGTTATACTTGGGAGTTTGAGCCTGAGGAGACATAGGTATGGTGGGAACAGAGATCTTAATTCCTCTGTGCCACAGGGGGTATGTTCTCGGCAGAGCGTTGTCTACCCGTTATCCAATTCCAAAGCCATTTCTACATTCTTAGATATTTGTTACAGAAGTATCCTACCTCTCAGTACCAAAATCTGTGTTTGTTTGCTAGGGCTGCCATAAGAAATACCACAGAATGGGTGGATTAAACAACAGAAATTTATTTTCTCACAGTCCTAGAAGCTAAAAGCCTGAGATTGAAGTGTCGGTAGGGTTGATTTCTTCTGAGGCCTTTCTCCTTGCCACAGTGATGCTGCCTAACGAATTACCTCAAACCTCAGTGACTTAAAACAACAATTTATTATTGCTCACACATCTGTGTACTAGCTGAGGGCCTTCTGATCCAGGCTTGGCTTGGCAGGACTTGACCCAGCCTGCCAGTTACATCCAGGTTTCCACATGTCTCTCATCTTTTTTGGGCCAATGGGTTAGCTGGGGCATGTTCTTATGGATATGGCCGAAGTGCAAGAGAAGTGAGCCAAATACATAATGTCTTTTAGTGTCTGAAGTCTTAACAGACATAGACACTTCTATCCTTATTCCACTGGTGAAACCAAGGCTTATGGCCAAAGCCAGCAACTCGCTGTGGGGAAACTCGCTGTGCCTCTAGGGGGAGGTACTGCTGAGCAACTTGGCCAGGGTGTAGAGACAAAGGGAGGAGTGAAGTCTAGGACCTATAAGTAGTGAGGTTTACAGAAAGTATCTAAGGCTCTTCACCTTAAGATCTTTCCTAAGTAGAAGTGAGACCAACTCCAATACAGAAGATGTAGGCTTAATATGACCTGGTGGTTAATATTGTTGGAGAGTGTGTGGGCCATTGTCACAAATATCCAAGAACATGGACCTGCTGTGTCCTAATACAGGCTTGCCCAAGGAGATCTGTTCTAGACACTTCTAGCTGGATTGGTTCTCTGTCTTCTTCCTAACTTCTAACTCCTTTTCTTTTCCTCTGCTGTGAGACCTTTTCACATGTGTTAGTATCTGGTATACTGGCTGGAATGAAGGGTACATTTGGGAAACTAAAGCTGGGTAAATTGTTTGGGGCCAACTTGTAGAAAAGACAAAGGGTTTGGCATTTCACTATGCTAAGGGAGCCCCTGAAATGTGTTTCTTTCTTTCTTTTTTAAAGATTTTTAATTTTTTTTTGAGAGAGAGAGAGCATGAGAAGGGAGATGGTCAGAGGGAGAAGCAGACTCCGCAAGGATCAGGGAGCCCGATGCAGCACTTGATCCTGGGACTCCAGGATCGTGACCTGAGCTGAAGGCAGTCGCTTAACCAACTGAGCCATCCAGGCACCCCTAAAATGTGTTTCTTATGGAAACTTAAGATACTTGGGGGGGAAATTAAGTAAAAATTTTACTTAAGGTACTAAATTATCTTTTGTAAGCTAATTAAAGTCGATAAAATATAAAACCAAAGAAATCTTTCACAACACTTAAAAAGTTAGTAAATATTGTTTAATTTTAACATTTAAGATTCTGTATACTCCCATGGCTCAAATTCAGAACAGCATAAAAAAATAAACATTCAGAAGCTGTGTTTCCATTATTATTCTTGTCCGCCCTGATCCCCATCTTGTTTCTATGAATGCACATTTACTTTAGTTTATTTGCTCTTCCAGTATTTATGCTGATGCAAATGCATATTTTTTTCTCCTTCCTCATATGGAAGGTAGTAAGCTACATGTATTGCTCAGGATTGTTCTCATTAATAGTATATTGTGGGAATCTTTCTGAATAAGTACATAGAGAGCTTCCTGCCTGCATCTGCACTTACTGTGTGAGTGTCCTACAGTGTATTAGTCAGCATCTTCTTGTTGGACACTTGGCTGGTTTCTAGTCTCTTGGTATTACAAATGGTGCTATGAGAAAATAACCCATATACACATTATTTCTTCTGTGGGCAGATATACCTATAGGTTGAGTTCTTGGAAGTGGGATTGCTAAGCTTGAAGGCAAATTTATTTGTAATTTTGATCAGCATTGCCAGATTGTTCTTCATAGGAGTTTAACCATTTTGCCCTCGAACCGGTTATATATAAATTACTTCCACAGCTGCCCCAACAGACTGTGTCTTCTGTCAATTTTTTGGATCTTATGAGTAAAATTTGGCTTATTATCATATGTTTAAGGGTCTTGTGTTTTCATCTGTAACTGGGCATGTCTTGTGTCCATTTTTCTATTGGGGTGTTAATCTTTTCCATCTCAATTTCTAGAAGATTTTTTAAAAAAATTTACAATGGAGATTAGTACTTAATGCCATGTGTCAAATAAATTCCCTCATAGCATTTGTCTTTTGACTTGGTTAACATATTTTTTTTCCACAAAAAGAATTAGTTAATTTGTTTTAAAGATTTTATTTATTTATTTGACGGAGAGAGATCACAAGTAGGCAGAGAGGCAGGCAGAGAGAGGAGGAAGCAGGCTCCCCACTGAGCAGAGAGCCTGATGTGGAGCTCGATCCCAGGACCCTGGGAACATGACCTGAGCTGAAGGCAGAGGCTTTAACACACTGAGCCACCCAGGCGCTCTAAGAATTAGTTAATTTTTATTTCAGTGACTTGTATCTTTTCTTTTAGGCTTTAGGACTTTAAGTCATAGCTAGAAAGGCCTTTACCGTGCCACAGTTATCAGACAACTCTCCTATGTGTCCTTCCAGCACTTTAATGGTTTTAAAGCTGATTGGTTAAACATTTGATACATTTGGAGTTTATGTTGGTGTATAGTGTGAAATGTAGATCCAAGAGCTTTTCACATAGCAAGCAAGGCATCTTGTAGTGCCAGTTCTTCTTCGTTCTTCTTTTCCCAGTTATTTTTCCAGATAGACTTTTTTTAAAGATCTTATTTATTTATTTGACAGAGAGAGATCACAAGTAGGCAGAGAGGCAGGCAGAGAGAGAGGAGGGAGCAGGCTCCCCGCTGAGCAGAGAGCCCGACTCGGGGTCGATTCCAGGACCCTGAGACCATGACCTGAGCTGAAAGCAGAGGCTTTAACCCACTGAGCCATCCAGGTGCCCTGGAGAGAGAGCACTTTAAGCAGGCTCCACTCGAAGGGTGGCGGCCAACGCGGGGCTGCATCCCACGACCCTGAGATCATGACCTGAGCCCAAATCGAGAGTTGGGCATTTAACTGACTGAGCCACCCAGGTGCCCCCCCCC
>ML097385.1:0-52554 GCA_003697995.1 Taxidea taxus jeffersonii
GCCGAGCAAGGAGCCCGATGTGGGACTCGATCCCAGGACGCTGGGATCATGACCTGAGCCGAAGGCAGCTGCTTAACCAACTGAGCCACCCAGGCGTCCCTTTTTTTTTCAATCTTACTGAATGGCACCAATGTCAACTCAGTATCCCAAGCCTGAAGACTTCATATTCGCCCTCCCTGTAGTTATTCTACCATCAAATCCTTTTGGGACCATTTGATAAATATGCATTGAATCCATATACTTCTTTCTATTCCTACTGCCACTACCCTAATCCAGACCAGCATCACCTCTCACCTGAACCATTGCACTGTCTCCTAATTCATCTACCCGCCCCACTCTCTCCTACCCCCAAATCATTCTCCATACTACAGCCAGGAAACACTTTCTAAAACACACCCTTCAGTGACTTCCTAGTACCATTAAGAGAAAGTCCAAATTTCTTTGCACAGCTTACAAGGCCCTACGTCTTGCTCCTGCCTCAGCTCCATTTACTTAAACTCTGTATCTCAGTCATTCTAAACTCTGTTTTCCTTTCTTGGAAAATGCTGTACTCTTTTCCATTTGAATCCAAACCTTCACACATTGCTATTCCAATGTCTGGTCGTTCCACTTTTAATGATGTTGTAATTGGTGAGTGCAGCTTGGTAACCTCTGAGTTCTTCCATTGTAAATTTCCTTCCTTATTTGTCTTTCTCCTATCGGTTTTAGCATCCATTGATGATCATCATTTGAATCAGCTCTTTTCTTTTGAAAAAGATTTTATTTATTTATTTGACAGAGAGAGACACAGCAAGAGAGGGAACACAAGCAGGGGGAGTGGGAGAGCAAGAAGGAGGCTTCCCGCTGAGCAGGGCGTCCAACACAGGACTCATCTCAGGACCCTGGGATCATGACCTCAGCATCTGCATAATGACTGAGCCACCAGGTGCCCTGAATCAGCTTTTTCATATGGGGTTTCAAACTGGTGATTTTTCTAGTCTTGTAATCCCTTCTACAGCTATTAGCTGGAATTCTCTTGTAAAGGATTATCCTTATTGACTAAATCTATTTGGTATTGTAAAATACAGTTTGTACATGATTGGAAAGGTAAATGTTTAATTCTTTTGTGATCATGTGTTTTAAGTTTATTTAAATTAGCAATTTAGAGTTTTGGACAATTTTACAAGAGAAACCATTTATAAATGGTAGTTATAGTTCTAAATAGCAGAGGAAAGCCTGCTTAACCCACAGCAAAAATGAAACACTACACATTAGCAATGAGATGATTTTTTGTGTGATATTAGCTATTAAAATACAATTGAATAATTTTTTTTCAACCAAATAAGTTTTTAAATCTTAATGTAAGTGCTAATACTTGAGAGAAAGGCAGTCTTGATTAGAGGAAGAAAAGGTAGGTGGATACTTAATGGTGGTTTGAAGGGATGTGCTGAGTGCTTTCAAGAGCTTTTAGGATTTGATGGAATTGTTCTCCAGTCTAATTTCACTAAGGAATTAAGCTATTTCCACGTCTCTGATGGGTGTAACATCAGCGCTGCTCTTATACTTAGCAACCAGGGCCCACAACCAGAGCCAATTTTCCGCTTGCAAATGGAGAGAGGTACATTTTCCAGTATGCTGAGTATGAAAGGGGAGTTAGATGGATGTGAGTGAATGAAACAGAGCTGAGGGTGCTAAAAGATAAGGTGGTAAAAGAAAGGACTTTAATGCTAGGTAAAGGTAATGCTAGGTAAAGACTGTAAGGTGTGAGGAGGGACCAGGGCCAGAACTAGGGTGAGACAAATGAGGGGCCTGTGGTGCCCATCCAACACTTGCTTGAATCTGAGAGGGAGTGCCTCTTCAAGTGTTGTGCCCTGTGGCAGTGACTCCGAGGTGTGTCTGTGGGAAAGAGAGCAGCAAGAGCACGGAAGGACTCATATTAAGGCTCTAGGAATCCTAGTAACAGGGTTCCTGGGTACAGGAGTTCAAACCTAAGCAAAGACTCTAAAGGTTGCTGATCAGAACCCAGACCATATATGCTAGGAGAATAAGGTTCAAAAACCAAAGAAGACTAAATATTGGAGGTCAAGAAAGGCCTCACAGAAGAGACCTGCGTTAGAATCAGAGCGCTCCTCTCAGGGGCGCCCTGGGTGGCTTGGTCGTTAGGCACTTGCCTTCAGCTCAGATCTTGATCCCCACCCCGGTCCTGGAATTGAGCCCTGCCTCGAGCTCCCTGCTCAGTGGGAAGTCTGCTTCTCCCTCTCCCTCTCCCATTCCAACCCCCCCTTGTATTCCCTCTTTTGCTCTGTCTCTCTCTCTCTGTCAAATAAATAAATAAAATCTTAAAAAGAAAGGAAGAAAGGAAGCTCTTCTCAGGCCAGAAAGGTGTGGGAAGAAGTGTGCTGATAAAGACCGGGAAAACAGAGACATGAAGCTGTGAAATAGTTTAGTAGCTGGAACTGAGGGAGTGGTAAGTGCTGACGTTGGGGGCCATGTTAGGGAGGGCTTTACGGACCCTGTTGTAGATTTGAACCTTGTGGCTGCGAACCCTGGGGAACTGCTGAAGGGTTTTTATGCTTGGAAGTGACATGATTATATTTGTGAATTTAAAAGATTATTAAGTGTTTTCAGATGTACTTATAAGTAAAGCAGATACTGAAAACGAACCCTCATATACCCATTAACCACATTCAATAACAAGATTTAGCTGATCGTGTTTCAGCTATCTCTTTTTTCTCTTTTTCTGTCCTTTCTTTCTTTTTAAAAAATTTGCTGGGAGTGCCTGGGTGGCTCAGTCGGTTAGGCATCTGCCTTTGGCTCAGGTCATGATCTTGGGGTCCTGGGATCCAGCCCTTCGACAGGCTCCCTGCTCAGCGGGGAATCTGCTTTTCCCTCTCCCTCTGCCCCTCCCCCCTGCTCTCTCTCTGAAATAAATAAAATCTAAAAAAAATTGCTGAAGTATTTTTTTAAAGATTTTATTTATTTATTTGACAGAGAAAGACAGCAAGAGAGGGAACACAAGCAGGGGGAATGGGAGAGGGAGAAGCCGGCCTACAGTCGAGCAGGGAGCCCGATGCGGGGCTCGATCCCAGGACCCTAGGATCACGACCCCAGCTGAAAGCAGACGCTCAATGACTGAGCCACCCAAGCGCCCTTGCTGATCCCAGGACCCCAGGATCATGACCCCAGCTGAAAGCAGATGCTCAGTGACTGAGCCACCTAAGCGCCCTTGCTGATCCCAGGACCTCAGGATCAAGACCCCAGCTGAAAGCAGATGCTCAATGACTGAGCCACCCAAGCGCCCTTGCTGAAGTATTTTTTTTAAATATTTTATTTATTTATTTGACAGACAGATATCACAAGTAGGCAGAGAGGCAGGCAGAGAGAGAGGAGGAAACAGGCTGCCTGCGGAGTAGAGAGCCTGACGCGGGGCTCGATCCCAGGGCCTGGGATCACAACCTGAGCCGAAGGCAGAGGCTTTAACCCACTGAGCCACCCAGGTGCCCCTTGCTGAAGTATTTTAAAGCCAATCCCAGGCATCATATTATTTCATCCCTGCTCATTTCTTTTTTTTTTTATAAAACTTTTTTTAAGATTTTATTTATTTATTAGTTAGAGAGAGAGAGAGAGAGAGCGAGCACAGGCAGACAGAGAGGCAGGCAGAGGCAGAGGGAGAAGCAGGCTCCCCGCCGAGCAAGGAGCCCGATGTGGGACTCGATCCCAGGACGCTGGGATCATGACCTGAGCCGAAGGCAGCCACTTAACCAACTGAGCCACCCAGGCATCCCTCCCTGCTCATTTCATAGGCATGTCTCAAAGGTAGACATTTTCTTGTATAACCGTGCTGTCGTGCTATCCTACAAAATTAATAATTCCTGGGGCAACTGGGTGGCTCAGGAATTATTAATCATTAAGCATCTGCCTTCGGCTCAGGTCATGATCCCAGGGTCCTGGGACTGAGCCCCACATTAGACTGTGCTCAGCGAGAAGCCTTCTTCTCCCTCTTCCACTCCCCCTGCTTGTGTTCCCTCTCTTGCTGTGTCTCTCTCTGTCACATAAACAAATAAAACAGTTAATAATGCCTTAATAGAATCTAATACCTTAGTTCATTATAAAAGTTACCAGATTATCTTAGAAGATAGTCTAACAGTTGTTTTTTTTTCATATAAGAACCCAAACAAGGTCCATCCATTACATTTGGTTATGATCTCATTTATTCCCCAGCTTTATTGAGGTTGCTATAGACTAAATGTTTATGTCCCCCACACATTCATATGTTGAAACCTAGCCCCCCCACATGATGGTAATAAGAGGTGGGGCTTTGGGGAGGGGATTAGATCATGAGAATGGAGCCCTTATGAATGGGATTAATGCTTATTTAAAAGAGACCCCAGAAAAATCCCTCACCCATTTCACCATGTGAAGACACAGCAAAAAGAGAGTCAGGGCACCTGGGTGGTTCAGTCAGTTAAGCATCTGACTTTGGCTCAGGTCATGATTTCGGGGTCCTGGGATCGAGCCCCACGTTGGGCTCTCCACTTAGCAGCAAGTCTGCTTCTCCCTCTACCTCTGTGATCTCTCTCGCCCTCTCTCAAATAAATAAATAAAATCTTAGGGGAAAAAAAAGAGGGAGAGTTAGTTATGAGCCAGGAAGCAGGCTTTCACCAGATACTTAATTTGCCAGTGCTCTGATCTTAGAATTCCCTGCCTCTAGAACTCAGAGACATTTCCATTTAAGAGAATTTCCATTAAGCCACCTAATGTGTGGTATTTTGGTATAGCAGCCTGGATAGACTAAAACAAACTATAATTGACAATTCAAGCTTGTATGTATTTAAGATGTGTAACTTGGTGATTTGATATACTTGTGAAATATTCTCCACAGTCAAAGGGGAAAGGGGGAATGTGGGAAAAGTTAGTCAAGAGGTACAAAGTTTCAGTTACGTAAGATGGTTATTACCTCTTAAGTCTTTCTTAATCTAAAGCGGTCTGTACCTCACTTGTTCTTTTTCAGGCCATTAGCTTATTGCAGAAAGTGGGTCAGTTGTCCTATAGAAAATCCCACATTGTGGATTTGTCTGTTTGCTTTCTTATTCTGTCATTTACTTTGTTCCTCTGTACTCCATATTTGTCTATAATGGACATTAGCTTTAGAAGTTTGATGATACTCAAACTCAACTTTTTTTAAAAATTTATTTTTTAAAGATTTTTATTTATTTATTTATTAGAGAGAGAGAGAGAGCTCAGGCAGACAGAGTGGCGGGCAGAGGCAGAGGGAGAAGCAGGCTCCCTGGCGAGCAAGGAGCCCGATGTGGGACTCGATTCCAGGACGCTGGGATCATGACCTGAGCCAAAGGCAGCCGCTTAACCAACTGAGCCACCCAGGTGTCCCCAAACTCAACTTTTTTTGTCAAGAATACTTCACAGAGGTTGCTGTGTAATTCACTTAGAATCACATCTGGACGCACATGTCTATTAACGCATAGGTGATACCTGATTCCTTCAACATGATGTTTTATCTAATGGTTAAATCTATGAATGATTATTGGCAAAATTAACTATTTTACTAGGAGTTTCAAAATGGTGATTTCCTAATTTTATCTTCTACATTAATTAGTTTCTGAAAGTAAACTTTCTGTCATCAGCTATGGCTGTAGGATTACCTTTAAAGGGGAGGCAGGAAAATGCTTAATTCTTGATCTTGGACTTGATTGACAATTTTCAGAATAAAGAGTTGGTGCCCTAGTTATTTTCAGTGATAGCTAATGAATTGTGTTTTTTCCCTATCATTGTGAACTCATTTTTTAAAATGTGTTCAGTGCGTTCCAATTGACTGCATTCATTATTCTTGTTAATGCTTGAATCATCCTTTATTTTACCAGAACTTTGCCTCTTATATTCCTCTGACACTACTCATTAGGGTTCCATCTTTGCTTGATTTCTGGCACAAAGCTTACATGTATAGTTCATGCCCCAAACCTGCCATTTCTCTAAGAAGCTCTAGTTTATTTATATTTTCTTTTTTTAGCAACAGCTTTATTGAGGTATAATTTACATAGCATAAAATTCATATATTTAAAGTATACGATTCAGTGATTTTTTAAAATATTTTTTTAATTATTTTTATTCATTTGTTAGAGAGAGAGAGAGAGAGAGAGAGAGAGAGAGAGGGAGCACAGGCAGACAGAGTGGCAGGCAGAGGCAGAGGGAGAAGCAGGCTCCCTGCCAAGCAAGGAGCCCGATGTGGGACTCGATCCCAGGACGCTGGGATCATGACCTGAGCCGAAGGCAGCTGCTTAACCAACTGAGCCACCCAGGCGTCCCCGATTCAGTGATTTTTAATACATTTATATAATTGTGCAACCATGACCACAATCCAGTTTTAGAATATTTCCATCAGGCTATGAGATCTCTTATACCTTTTCATTCATTCTCCTTTCCTACCCCTAGCTCTAAGCAACTACTAATCTTCTTTATGTCTCTATTGACTTTTATTTTCTAGAGATTTCATGAGTGGAATCATATACTATATAGCCTTTTGCATCCGGATGCTTTCATTTAGCATTAGTTTTTTTTTTTTATTGCGATGTAATTCACATACCATAAAGCCCACCATTTTAAAGTACATAACTTGGGGCACCTGGGTGGCCCAGTGGGTTAAAGCCTCTGCCTTCAGCTCAGGTCATGATCCCAGGGTCCTGGGATCGAGCCCTGCATCCCGCTCTCTGCTCAGCAGGGAGCCTGCCTCCCCCGCTCTCTCTGCCTACTTGTGATCTCTGTCTGTCTAAAATAAAAAAATAGGGATGCCTGGGTGGCTAAGTTGGTTAAGCAGCTGCTTTCGGCTCAGGTCATGATCCCAGCATCCTGGGATCGAGTCCCGCATCGGGCTCCTTGCTCGGCAGGGAGCCTGCCTCTCCCTCTGCCTCTGCCTGCCACTCTGTCTGCCTGTGCCCATTCTCTCTCTCTCTATAGCAAATAGATAAATAAAATCGTTAAAAAAAACTTAAAAAAATAAAATAATAAAGTATAAAACTCAGTATTTTTTAGTATGTTCACAAGGTTATGGAACTGTGACCATTATCTAATTCCAGAACATTTGTTTCATACCAAAAAGGAACTCCGTACTGGTGAGCATTCACTTTCCACTTCTCCTTCTACATGGCCCCCAGTGCCCAATAATCTACTTTCTGTCTCTGTGGATTTGCCCACTCTGGATAGTTCATATAAATGGAATGATACAATATGCGACTTTTTGCCCTGCTTCTTTCACTTAGCATAGTGGGTTTTTCTTTTTACGATTTTATTTATTTATTTGTCAGAGAGAGTGAGCACAGGCAGACAGAGTGGCAGGCAGAGGCAGAGGGAGAAGCAGGCTTCCTGCCAAGCAAGGAGCCAGATGCAGGACTCAATCCCAGGACGCTGGGATCATGACCTGAGCCGAAGGGCAGCCGCTTAACCAACTTAGTCACCCAGGCGTCCTGTAGCATAGTGTTTTTAAGGTTCATCCATGTTGGAGTGTCTATCAGTACTAAGTTCATTCCTTTTTATGTCTGAATAGTATCCCATTGTACGAATGCACGGTCGACCTTAAAAGTAAAATAGCCAGTTATTGTACCAGCGAAAGGGGTTTAGTTGGGAGTAGCAGAGAAATTGCATTTCAGGACAAGCTAGCTCTTGCAAAAGCCACAGGCATGTTGGGAGAACAAAAAAGAGGACTGCTTTGTTATAGAGAAAAGGGGGGTGTTGGGAAGGGGCTGTTATAAACAAAAAAGTCCATTGGAGTAAACTGGGAGTTTGAAGCGTAGTGGCTTTTCACTGGCTGAGTTGTAGTAGTCTCTCATTGCCTGGGCCGTTGCTGGGCAAGAAGAAAATCTTCCTCCATCCTGCTGGGAGGGTAAAGTAAGTTTCTTACCCTTGGGTCTGCAAAGGGGTACAAGGAGTGGTGTGGCATGAGAGCTCCCCCTTCTGGCTTTCTGGCAGCTTTTTATTTCCATTTCATTTCATTTCATTTTTAAAAATAAAGTATGGAATGCTTTATGAATTTGCTGGTCATCCTTGAGCAGCAGCCAATGCTAATCTTCTCTGTATCGTTCCAAGTTCTAGTATATGTGCTGCCCAAGCGAGCACACATGACTGCATTTTAAACGAGGTTTCCTTTATTCAGTTTCACAGTACCTTATCTCCTTTATCAGTTGATGGACATTTTAGAGTTGTTTCCACTTTTTGGGTCATATATGGTTACTATGTGATTAACCTTTTGAGGAACCGTTACACGGTTTTCTAAAACAGTCACACCATTTTACATTCCCACTAGCCACTTTGGAAAACAGTCAACAGGTCCTCAAAAGGTTAAGCTCAGGTTCTGATACCACCCCCAATCCCCAGAGGCCCTCGTGGTTTTGTTTCTTTTTTTGCTTAATTGGACTGCCTGGACTAATTCTGCAGAGTCTGTCTTCACAGAATGCACAGTGTGTTGCCCATTGATATTTCTCTTCAGTTTTTTTTTAATTCTTTTTACTTTTAAGCCTGGCTTCCTAGGTGTCCGACCTGGGGTCAGGATAACATAGTAGTCAGCCAATGCTTTTTTTAGAGGTTTTCCTGTTGAAGCACCTTGAGCCAGTATTGTCTTCCACCGTTTGTTGATGGAATTATGTGTGGGTTAAGCAGCAAGTTCAAAGTTCAGGGAGTTTATGGGTCTTACCTGATTTTTACTTTCTGCTGGGCTTTCTCATGTGTCCTCTGTGTCCATGCACGGTTTCACATTCACCTGGGGAAGTGTAGATAACTAGGACCTTCTCCAGTATCCTGAGCTTGAGTGCAGCCTTACACATAGGCATGGCCTTGTATATCACCAGGGAAATGAGGGAGGTTATCAAGTCCCACTAGGGCTGTCTTGTTTTCTGGATCTCTCTGGCTAAACTTTTGGCAGGCCTACTGTTCTGTTGCTTCTTGCCCCAACCAACACTGTGACCTCAGGTAACCATGCTGTGTTTTTCCCTGGTCTAAGGAGTTTGCTTTTGTTTTCAATACCCCTGGGCATAGGACTTTTTTGTGCTCATTCCTGAACAAGTAATTCCCCTCTAGCAGCCAGGTTGTTAGTTTTTATGGCTTGTCTTGCCCTGCCCTTGTAGCCCCAGTGGAGCTGGGAAGGAGGGGGATGGGATGTGAACAGCCTCAGGCTGAAACACCAGAGATTCCCACTGTTCTGACCCAAGGTTCAATAGGTTTTCTTGAACGCTTCTCAATTTATTTAATTTTTGTCTATTTCCACAGTCCTGGGATGGTTGTTTTTGACCATTTTCTACAGTTATATTGCTATTTTGGCAGAGGAGGATTTGCTGAGCCCCTTACTCTGCCATTCCTGAAGTCTTGCCCAATTTATATTTTAAAAGATTGTTCTGGTAACAGTGGAGGTGGTGGGTGGTGGGCAAACTGGTGGTCAGGAGCATAGGATTTTACTCAGTAGTACTTTGTTATCTGTAAACAGGAATGCAAAATATAAATAGTTGGGTTGGTTTGTCCAGGGGGGATTGGCAGAATAGGTTTGGTGGAAAATCAAGGGGATAGGAGAATTGCAAGTGCTGGTTACTGTCATTGAAGACTCACTGTCCCTGGGATCTCTCCTAGGTAGAGAAGAAAGTGAAGTTCAAGGGGACGTGGTGGCCTTGGAGAATAGGTAAAAGAGCTGATGGATTAAAGGCCTTGAAAGAGTCGAAGTGTAAATTCAAGGAGTGTAAGATATAGAAGAGGTAGGAAAACAAGTGGTTCTGAGAGTAGATTTGGCATTTGGTTTTAGAGGTAGAACCATTCCAGGTGTCACAACAGAAAGAGATGATTGAAGCAGTTGAGATGAAGAAATTAGAATAGAATATGTCAAGGAGCTGAGAAATATGTATGTTAGATCATCAAGGGGGGAATGAAGACGGCTTTCAGGATGAAAAGGTGAAAGGAAAGCAGTTAGTATTCAAGTCCTTAGTAAATGTAGGAGGGAGACCTGGAAGTTGACATTGAACACTGAAAGGGTGATAAAATTGAGTAGTATGGACTTTGAGGAAAGAAGGGCTTTTGAGGGGAGTTGGTGAAATAATACTTTGGGGATACAGTAAAGAAGACATGAGAAGATGCTAACATGATCTTGATTTATGGGAAGGGGTGAGTAAAGGAAAATGAGCAGCCACCCATTCAGAGCTCAGCAAAGGAAACAGTAGAATTTAGGACACCCAGAGTTAGGAAGAGGAGATGGAAGCTTAGTGCATGAACAAAAGCAAAAGTGAGGCCATTTTAGGAATTGGTGGATAGTTTGGGTTTTTTGTTTGTTCGCTCGTTTTACTTAAGCATAGGGTGCAATTAGGGGTATAATAGGAGATAATACTGCAATCTATGTGATTAGTGTGAATCTAAAATATAACTAGGATCATTATTGTTTAAAATATTATTAGTCAGATGGTATACTAAGGAAACTTTCTGAAGTTATTTTGCTTAGACCTTATAGAAATTTTGGAACTGGTGTTGGTAGCTGGGAAGCAATTTGACTGCTTTGGAATATTTTGACTGCAACAAATGGGAAATTGGTATATATCTGATAAGCCACTAATGCCACCATTGGAATTGAAATTGACTGTGGATCACAATTTTGATAGGAATGTGTCCAGTAGACGATGATGAATTTTGGTCTTTTTGTAATAGAAATTTGGAGCTTTAAAAAGGTATTCATTGGGACGCCTGGGTGGCTCAGTTGGTTAAGCAGCTGTCTTCGGCTCAGGTCATGATCCCAGCATCCTGGGATCGAGTCCCACATTGGGCTCCTTGCTCGGCAGGGAGCCTGCTTCTCCCTCTGCCTCTGCCTACCACTCTGTATGCCTGTGCTTGCTCTCTCTCTCTCTCTGACAAATAAAAAAAAAGGTATTCATTTTTTTTTGAATACTCTTTTTCCATCTTTTCTAGAACCATCTGAAACCCACAATATTTAGAAGACTGTGTAGGATCTGCTTCGTGTGAGGGGTTTGATCTCAGTTGCTCTGACTCTATTTGATATGATTCTATGTCTTGGTAAGGTATTTGGCTAGAAGCATAGGAGAAGAGAAAATGTAAAGCAAAAATGAGACTGAATTGGAGACCTAGAGCTCCAGTTCCAAAAACCTTCAGAAGATTAACTGCTGTGATGGTGATCTGGCACGTATTCAGTCCTAGCTATCATTTGTTATGAATTGAAAGAACATTGAAATAATTGTATGCTGAGGTGCATAATTGCTGGCAATGGGACGGAGGAGGGGAGTGGTTAGCTGGCAAGAAGCCTCGGAGCTGTTTTTATCTTAATGCTGGATATTTGGTATTGGTCGATAACAGGAGAAAAATTATTTATGATCATGTTGGGGACTCATTACATTGATTTCTACTCTGTAATAATATGAAAGAGTTTAGTGGTTACTCTTATTGATGTCATATTTCTTCTTTTTTTTTGTCATTCTGGCAGCCATCAGCAAATCGATCACAAAAGAGCTATTGCCTGTACAGTCCTCTTCACCATTTGTGACCTGGAATATTGAGCTCTTGGGCTGGCAGAATTCCAGGCCATGAGGCAATCTGTGTCATTCTCGTCTAGCCAGGTGAGTAGTCCCTATGGGCTGGTTTCTTGTTCTCTAGAAAAGAACAAGCAAGGGGGAAAAAAGCAAAGAAGTGTAATATGGAAAAATATAGATATGAATCTTAGGCCCTAGAGGAGAAGCTAAGGCCTGGGCGGTAAGCAGCAAAACAGGCGGAGAGGACCCTGGGGGTTGTGTACAAGTTCGATAGAGTGGTATTCCACCAAGAGAATGAAGTCTGTTTTGGGACCTGGCTTGGCTTCAAGAATGAGGAAACTTAGGTTGAACTGCAATAAAAATATCTATGAAGGCAAGGTTAAATACAAAGGAAGTATGCTTTGAAGTTAAAATGGATCGAAATTTAATTGTAATGAAGTGTCTTTTTTCTTATGAAATATTAGCTATCTAGAGATGAGAATGATATTGTGAAGATTTCATTAATATTTAAGAGTTAAGAGAATGAATCCTGGCTCTTTGGCATACCAGCTGTGTGTTCATGGGAAAATTACTTACCTTCTCCCAAGCTCAGTTTCTTTACCTATCAGACAGATTAAGGATACTGACATGGTTGTTGTAAGAGTTAAATGAAAAAATACATAACATGTGGGATGCCTGGGTGGCTCAATTGGTTAAGCGGCTGCCTTTGGCTCAGGTCATGATCCCAGGGTCCTGGGATCGAGTCCCACATCGGGCTCCTTGCTCAGCAGGGAGCCTGCTTCTCCCTCTGCCTCTGTCTGCCACTCTGTCTGCCTGTGCTCGCTCCCGCTCTCTCTGACAAATAAATAAATAAAATCTTTAAAAAAATTTTAAAAAAATATCTAACATGTATCACATGATACCTGGCACATACTTAGAGCTCAATACATAGTCACCATGATCCGGCAGTGGAAGGGAGAGTTAACGAGATGGATGTTCAATAATGAGATGAATTATTCTTCACAGGTAGGTGTGTAATTAGTTATTTCTTGTCAGAGCAGCTTTCAGTAAGTTGTTTCAGGGTCAGAATCTCTTGGAGATCAGGCTACAAGGAGTGCTAATTAGGCCAATTTGAAGGAGGGTGACTTCCTCTGCTTCCTGAATTGGTAACAAATTAGGTCTTCTCTGCACTTTCTTCCCAGGATAGGGCTTTTAACAGGAGCATTTTTTCATTAGATTTACCATTAGTGTTTTTAATACTTTGATTTGTTTGACTGGGAACTTGAATTCGGAGGAAGATGGCAAAATGGTGGACAAGTTAGGTGTCCAGCCCATGCTAGCTGGAAGCAGAAAATATGGTAAGAGGGTAAAAGGTAAAGGTTTCTCTGCAATGCGGATCACCTTCTGGATGGAATTTTTTTTTTAAGATTTCATTTATTCATTTGTCAGAGAGAGAGAGAGAGAGACAGTACAAGTAGGCAGAGGGAGAAGCAGGCTCTGAGCCTGATGCGGGACTTGATCCCAATACTCCAGGATCATGACCTGGGCCAAAAGCAGACACTTAACTGACTGAGCCACCCAGGCGCCCCCTGGATTGAGTTTTATCAGCTCCCTTGTCCAGGCAGAGTGAAGCAGAATGCCTGGGGTTGAAATGTCACTGAGAGCCTAAACAGAGGTCCTAATGAGGCTCTCTGGCCAGACTATTCAAGTTGAGGAGGAGGTGGGCTTCTCAGTTTAGATAGCAAAGGAGGACATGGACTGTATTTTTATGGAACTTGTTAGGCCTAAAAAGGAGCCGTGGAAGAGAAAGTTTAAAGGTACAGGATTCTTGTTGCTGTTATTTCACCTTCTTTTCACACAGTCTCTGATTTACTTTCTTTCCCCTTTTAAGTGGGCTTTATTTTTAGAGCAATTTTAGGTTCACATCAGAATCGACCTGAAAGTACAGAGAGTTCCCATATGCCCCCTGCCCCCTCACCCCAGTCTCCCTTGTGACATTTATATCTATACAATTCCTTGTAAGCACTGCTTTTGTGGCAACCTAGAAGTTTTGATATGTTGTGTTTACATTTTTACTCATCTCATGGTATTTTCTAATTTCCTTGTGATTTTTATTTGAACCCTTGCTTTTCCAGGAGTGCCTGGTTTAATTTCCACATGTTTGTTAATTCCCCCAAATTTTTGTTATTAATCTCTAATTTTACTCCATTGTGATGAGAGAATACAGTTCTTACAATTTCCATCATTTTAAATTTACTGAGGCCTAGCATATAGTCAGTTCTAGAGAATGTTCCATGAGCAAGCACTTCAGAGGAATAAGTATTCTTTTATTGTTGGATGTGACATTCTGAAGATGTATGTTAGGTCTAATTGGTATATAATATTGTTTAAATCTTCAGTTTCTTTTGTTGGTCTTCTGTCCTGTTGTTCATTATTAAAAGTGGGGTATTGGGGGCTCCTGGGTGGCTCAGTCAGTTAAGTGTCTGCCTTTGGCTTAGGTCATGATCCCAGGGTCCTAGAATCGAGTCCCATGTTGAGTTCCCTGCTTCTCCCTCTCCCTCTGCCTGGTGTTCAACCTACTTGTGCTCTCTCTCTCTCTCTGTCAAAGAAATTTTTAAAAAATCTTAAAAAAAAAAGTAGGATATTGAAGTCTCCAGCTACTATTGTTTAATTGTCTATTTATCTCTTCAATTCTGTCAATTTCTGCTTCACATATTTTGGGGTTCTTTTGTTAGGTATATGTTTAATTGTTATATAGTTTTGCTGAATTTATTATTATAAAATGCCCCTCTTTATCTCTAGTTGCATTTTATTCTTTATTTTAAAGTATTTATTTTTTATTTATTATTTTTCTGAAACAGCTTTTTAAAAAAGATTTTATTTATTTATTTGTTAGAGAGAGAGAGAGAGCGAGCACAGGCAGACAGAGTGGCAGGCAGAGGCAGAGGGAGAAGCAGGCTCCTTGCCAAGCAAGGAGCCCAATGTGGGACTCGATCCCAGGACGCTGGGATCATGACCTGAGCTGAAGGCAGCTGCTTAACCAACTGAGCCACCCAGGCGTCCCCTGAAACAGCTTTTTATTAAACAGCAAAGCAAAATCACAACACAATTTTAAGTGTTTGTAGATTAGGTCATAAAAGGGATGCAAAATATTTGCAGTGTAACTATTATATTCATACAGCTAAAGTCATTCATTGACTCATACACCAATACAAACATAAGACTATTCCAGGATTAAAAGTAGCCCAAATCTAACAACCAAAACAGTATTAGTGGATCTCTTCCTATTTAACATTTTAACATTACTTCTGATACTAATTTTCTTACCAGATGGAGTCTACAAACTAAATTTTTAGAAACTGTCAAAGAATGACTAAAATTCTGCAAACCAAGTAGTTAGGTTTACAGAAAATTCTGGGAGAAGTAGTGAGGTTAAAATACTGAGAAAATATCATCTAGTATACATGTAAAACTCCTTCATTTTATTCATGATTCTGATACTAATACACTCTGAAGGGATTTTGCAAAAGTTGATCTGCTGGGTGCTACAAAGAAACATTAAGACTAAACTATTTGTAACTGTTCTCTTTCAGATGTGGTTGACATAAAGTTAGTCACATTTAATCTACTCTCTCAGATCTAGTCTATGTCAGACATCACACAAATCTGGAGTAAAAACATTTTGGAGTCACTTACTACAGTTTGCCAAGTATCTTTCCCATCCTATTCATATTTTTCTCAAAATTTTCTATTCCAAACATATAACCAGAGCTCATCTTTTCAATACTAAGTGGGTTGTTTTGTGCAAAAGGAAGGTTTTGACAACCAAACCTTCCCAATTTGACAATTCAGTTGCAAAGAAAAGTCTTCATATTTATAGCCTTTATTTTCAACTGATTAAAGAGAAACCAACAATCCTATCTTATTACTAATTATGACAAGCCCTAACTGAGAAAGTATCTCATTTTAGTAAGTTCCAACAATTCAAGCTCAGGTTACTCTCACAGATGATCAACTATTAAAATTACTTTTACAAATGTAAAACCAATTTTCTCCTTAGGGGAAGGGAAATGGGAAGGAAGATGCAAGTGGAGAAGAGGCACAACATGGTGGACAGGGTTCATAAAGCTGTGTGTTTAGTACATGATTTTGGTCACTTTTCACAACATGGTGGTTATTTTCTTGTATCTCTTACTCTGCCTATGTCTTTATCTATTATTATAGATAAAAGACAGTGCTAAACCTATAAATCAAAGCAATTTGATAAAACATTCATTTTCAAGTTTCATAAATATATGCATTTCTAATTACAACACATTTGCACATTTTCATAGACTGTTATACACAAACTCATGAAGTCTTCCATTATGCTCTTAATTTTGCCTAGATCTGACCTTATCTTCATAAATATTCAGTTAAGCCACAAACAAAAGTACTATAGCTTTTTAAATCTATCCAGGTTTTAAAGAAAAAAAGATCAGCAGCAATTCAATAAAACAGAAGGGATGTAAATCCCTTACTTTCTTTTTGCTTTTTGTGTCAGTTGTTTGAAAAACACTAGAAGCTGACATAAGGTTTTCTATATATTGTCCAAGAACTTGGTTTTCTGATTTTAGCTTCAGATTTTCTTCCTTAACTGCATCTACTCTTGTGGAGAGGTCTTCAAGTGTGTGTTGAAGTTCCAACACTTGATTAATAAATCGCATTTTTTCCTTCAGTTCCACCTGATTTTCAGCATCCACTGCATCCATGTCAGCATTCATCATCTCGGGTAACAAGTTTTTGGGCCTTGGGTACAAAATCCTTGATGAAGGGTCTGGATTTAAATCCTAGCTCTGCTGTTTATAAGCTCTGAAATCTTGAGCAAGGTTAACATCTCAGCCTCAGCTTCCTTATCTGCCGTTGAAGGCGCCAGGAGTGGGAGGGAACCAAGTATTTTTTTTATTTTTAAGTAATCTCTACACCCAACGTGGGGCCCAGACTTACAACCCTGAGATCAAGAGTCGCATGCTCTACTGACTGAGCCAGGCAGGTGCCCCAGTAACATTTTATTCTTAAAGTCCATTTTGTCCAATATTAGTCCAACAGTTCCAATTTTCTTATGGTTGCTGTTTGTATGGTATATACTTTTCCATCCTTTTACTTTTCAACCTATTTGTATCTTTAATCCAGTATTTCTCCTGCAGATAGCATATAGTTGGATCTTGTTTTTTTAATCCATCTGACAATAACTGCCTTTGATTGGATTGTTTAATCCATTCACATTTAAAGGTATTATTGATATAGTTGGATTATATCTGCCATTTTAGTTTTTATTGTCCCCATGTTTCATCTCTGTTTTTGTTTCTCCATTGTTTCTTTTCTATTTTGTTTTATATTATGAATATTTTCTAGTGTAACACTTTCTTTTTTTAAATGGATTTTTATTTATTTATTTATTAATAGTAGTCATAATTTCATCTTAAAACGATCATTGTGGAGCGTGGGAGTGGAGAGCCTTGGCCAAGATCCAAGGCTGAAAGACTGGTGAGGATACTGTTCTATCATGTACAAGATGATGAGGGCCTAAGCTAGGGTAGTTGTAGGGTTGGAGAGGATGGATTCTAGAGATCTTCAGGAGAGTAGAATAAAACCTTAGTGAAAGGGGCACCTGGCTGGCTCAGTTGGTGAAGCATGTGACTCTTGATCTTGGGGTCATGAGTTCAAGCCCCAGGTTGGGCATAGAGCCTACTTAAAAAAATCCAGAACCTTAGTGGGAAATAAGATGTGTATGTTGGTAGCAGCACTGTTGAGTAAGAAGATGACTTGCAGGTTTCTGGCTTGACCTAGAAGGAAAATAGTACCACCAACTGAGATAAGGAATATAGGAAGAATAAGCTTGGTGGTGAGGGTGACAATAAGTTCAGTTTCAGACATGTTTAGGAGCATTTAAGAGGAGGTATTAATCGGGTAATAGGATATGAGATTTTGAAGTTCAGGGGAGAGATGAAGGCAGGAAGTGGACATTTAGAAACTATCAGTACTGGGGTGCCTGCGTGGCTCAGTGGGTTAAAGCCTCTGCCTTCAGCTCAGGTCATGGTCTCAGGGTCCTGGGATCGAGCCCTGCATCAGGCTCTCTGCTCAGCGGGGAACCTTCTTCCCCCCCCTGCCTGCCTCTCTGCCTACTTGTGATCTCTGTCTGTCAAATAAATAAACAAAATCTTAAAAAAAATTATCAGTACTTAGGTAATGGTTAAAAGCATGGGATTTATGAGATTGCTTAGGGTGATTATAACAAGAGTAAGGTTGGTTCCCAAGGGAATGTTTAGAGGTTGGGATAAGGAGTAGCCCAAAAAGGAGATTTCTATCCTTGATTCTTTTTTTTTTTTTTTGTTTTTTTTACATTTTTTATGTGAAATCTCATCTATACCAATGACTTTAAGTACCTTTTTTTCCAAGATCCATCTTAGTATTTCTTCCTTTTTTAAAATTTTAATCACCCAGTGCTCATCATGACAAGTGCACTCCTTAATCCTTATCCCCTATTTCACTCATGCCCCTTACCTCCCCTCTGGTAAACATCAGTTTATTCTCTATAGTTAAGAGTTTGTTTCTTGGGTGCCTATGTGGCTCAGTCATTAGTTTTCTGCCTTTGGCTCAGATCATGATCCTGGAGTCCTGGGATCAAGCCCCACATTGGGCTCCCTGCTTGGTGGGAAGCCTGCTTCTCCCTCTCCCCTTCCCCCTGCTTGTGTTCCTGCTTTCACTGTTTCTCTCTCTCTGTCAAATAAATAAATAAAATCTTTTTTAAAAAGCATCTTTTTCTTGGTTTGCCTCTATCCCCCCTTTTCCCCCATGCTTGTTTGCTTTGGTCCTTAAATTCCCATATAAATGAAATCATACAGTATTTTTCTTTCTTTGACTGACTTATTTCACTTAGTATAATGCTCTCTAGCTCCACCTACATCATTGCAAATGGCAAGATTTCGTTCTTTTTTATGGCTGAGTAATATTTCATGTACATATATACCATCTCTCTTTTATCCATTCATCAGTCAGGGGACACTTGGGCTGGTTCCATAATTTGGCTGTCATAGATAATGCTGCTACAGGGGCTCCTGGGTCACTCAGTTGGTTAAGCATCTGCCTTCAGCTCAGGTCATAATCTTGGGGTCCTAGGACCAAGCCCTGTGTCAGGCTCCCTGTTCACCAGGGAGTCTGCTTCTCCCTCTCCCTCTTCCCCTCTCTACTGCTTGTGCTCTCTCTCAAGTAAAGAAAATATTTTCTTTAAAAAAAAGATAATGCTGCTATAAACATCAAGGTGCATGTATCCCTTTGAATTTATATTTTTGTACTCTGGGTAAATACCTAGTAGTATAATTGCTGGGTCAAAGGTAGCTCTATTTTTAACTTTGAGGAACCTCCATACTGTTTTCCAGAGTGGATGCACCAGTTTGCATTCCCACCAATAGTACAAGAGGATTCCCCTTTCTCTGTGTCCTTGCCAGCATCTGTTGTTTCTTGTATTGTTGATTTTAGCCATTCTGACAGGAGTGAGGTCATAGCTCATTGTAATTTTTTAAAGACTTTATTTTTTTTAAGTAATGTCCATACCTAAAGTGGGACTTGGACTCACAACCCAATGATCGAGAGTTGCATACTCCACTGACTGAACCAGCCAGGCACCCTTGTAGTTTTGATTTGCATTTCCCTGATTATAAGTGATGTTGATGATCTTTTCATATGTCTGTTGGCCATCGGTAGGTCCTCTTTGGAAAAATGTCTGTTCATTCCTTCTGCCCATTTTTTGATTAGATGGTTAGTTTTTTGGTGTTGTGTTGTGTAAGTTCTTCATATATTTTGGGTACTAACCCTGTATTGGGTGTGTCATTTGCAAATATCTTTTCCCACTCCAGAGGTTGCCTTTTAGTTGATTGTTTCTTTCACTGTGCAGAAGCTTTTTATTTTGGTGTAGTCCCAATGTTTATTTTTGCTTTTGTTTTCCTTGCCTCAGGGGACCTATCTAGAAAAAAAGTTGCTATGACCAAAAAAAAAAAAAAAGTTGCTATGACCAGTGTCAGAGAAACTATTGCCTGTGCTCTTTTCTAGGATCATATTAGCATTTCTGACTGCCCAGTGGATTCTTCTCCCCTAAATGTTTCAGACGTAACACCTCATACTTAAAGTTCTTACCTCAAATAACAGTAGCATCATCAACAACAATAACGAACAATGGTAGACTGTATTTATTGAGCATTTACTCTGTGCTCAGTACTATTCTAAGTGCTTTATATATTTTAACTCATTTTATTTCTCACAACAACTTGATGAAGTGGTATATTATTAGCTCCATTTTCCAGATGAGAATATTGACACATGGAAAGGCAAGTATCTGTTCAAGTCATACAGATAGTAAGGGGCTGTGCCTGAATTTGAACCTAAGCAGTCTGGCTCCAGAGCCAATACTCTTAACGACTGTGCTGTACTACCTTTCCTAAACTTCCTTTTAAAAAAGATTTTATTTATTTATTTGAGAGAGAAAGAAAGCAAGAGATAGAGTATGAGTGGAAGGGGAGGGGGAGAAGCAGGCTCTCCGCTGAACAGGGATCAGGAACAGGAACCTGGGCTGGATCCCAGGATGCTGAGACAATGACCCAATCCAAAGATGGACACCTAACTGACTGAGCCACCCATGTGCCCCAAGAAACAAACTCTTAACTGTAGAGAACAAAGGGATGGTTTCCAGGGGGGGAAGATGGTAGAGGGATGGGTGAAATAGGTGATAGGGATTAAGGAGTGCACTTGTGATGAGCAGCAGGTATTATATATAGGAGTATTGAATCACTATATTGTACACCTGAAACTAATATTACACTGTACATTAACTAACTGGAATTTTTTAAAAGATTTTATTTATTAATTTGACAGAGAGAGAGAGCACAGGCAGAGAGAGTGGCAGGCAGAGGCAGAGGGAGAAGCAGGCTCCCTGCTGAGCAAGGAACCCAATGTGGGACTTGATCCCAGGACGCTGGGATCATGACCTGAGCCGAAGGCAGTTGCTTAACCAACTGAGCCACCAGGCATCCCTAGCTAACTGGAATTTAAATAAAAACATAAAAAATAGTATTGCCCTCATGTGAAGCTTTCTTTCCCTAGGAAGCCCAGGCACATTTAATTGTTCCCTGGTTTATGTTCCCACAGCACTTTATTTGTATTTCTTTTTTTAAAAAGATTTTATCTATTTATTTGACAGAGAGAGAGAGAGATCACAAGCAGGCAGAGCAGCAGGCAGAGAGAGGGGGGAAGCAAGCTCCCCGCTGAGCAGAGAGCCCCACATGGGGAGGCTTGATCCCAGGACCTGAGATCATGACCTGAGCCAAAGGCAGAGGCTTAACCCACTGAGCCACCCAGGTGCCCCTTTATTTGTATTTCTGTACTAGCACTTATCTTAATTGTTTTGTAACTTGTCAGTTGATATATCTGTTTCCCACTAGATAAGTGAATTCCACACTTGTGGAGGTTATAGATGATATAATATAAACTGTAGACTCTTTCTTTAAAATGTACATATATGCATATATTTATACAGTTCTCATGTCATTTTAGGGCCCGTGAACCTCCCAAAGGACATGTACAGACCCACGTATCTTCATTAGAATCACCTAGAATGCTTGTTTAAAAAGTTGATTCCTAGGTCCTACCCCCAGTTACTGAATCAGGATCTTTGGAGATGGGCCCCAAAGATTCTGAACAATCCCCCTAAGTGATACTTTTATCCACTAAATTTTGAGAACCCCTGTCCTAGTTTATGGGTCTCCACTATGACAGAATTTTTGAGGTGAAAAGTCGATCTCATTAATCTTTGCATCTTACTGATCCTAAAATCTCATGCTATAACAGAGAATGGAATACAAAAGGGATCAGTTCCAGCCATGGTGGTCAGAAAAGGTAACAATATGAGATGAGAATGTTTTGACCCTTGGCAAATAGGTAGGTCTTCAGTAGGTGATGGGAAACATTGCAGACACAGAGACAGGCAGAAGCAAGGAAGAGTGGCTAGAAAGAGCAACGTGTATTCATAGAACTGGTTGGATAGTGGGAAATACAAGTGGAAAAGAGGTTTATTTAGTCATTGGTTACTGCACTCTCACAATGTACAAGACACTATGCAGCATGTTGAGAATAAAAATATGAATAGGATATAGCTTTTGCTGTTAAGCAATAAAGAAAATCTTGTAGTAGGGGAACCATAAACATAGAAAATGTAATAAAGTATAACAAGGAAGAGTGAGATTAGAGACATCTTCACAGAGAAGGTAATTAAATGGAGACAGAGCATGAGTAAGCATTTACAAAGTGTACAAGGTCAGGAAGGGCATTTCAGGAAGACATTAAATTACCCAGACATGCTGTGGTAAAATAG
Source organism: Taxidea taxus jeffersonii (assembly GCA_003697995.1). Taxonomy (NCBI): domain Eukaryota; kingdom Metazoa; phylum Chordata; class Mammalia; order Carnivora; family Mustelidae; genus Taxidea; species Taxidea taxus. The sequence goes on from ML097385.1 coordinate 21,877, forward strand.
CATGGCCCATTCTTTAACTGAAAATAGATTGTATAGCTGAACAAAAGGTATGGAATAAGGAATTGATAGAAGATGAAGTTGGATAGGTAGGCAGGGGTCAGAGTACAAAAGGGCCTTACATGCCAAACCATGAGGTATAATTGGTAGCCACTGAAGGGCTTTTTTTTTTTTTTAAAGATTTTATTTATTTATTTGTCAGATAGAGAGCACAGGAGCGAGCACAGGCAGAGTGGCAGGCAGAGGCAGAGGGAGAAGCAGGCTCCCTGCTGAGCAAGGAGCCCGATGTGGGACTCAATCCCAGGACGCTGGGACAATGACCTGAGCTGAAGGCAGCCGCCCAACCAACTGAGCCACCCAGGCGTCCCACTGAAGAGCTTTAAAGGGGAAAGTGAACTGTGTTTTAGACAGCTGGTTGCATTGTGAAGGATAGACCAGGGAGGGGAAAGATCAAGGGAAGGGAGACAATTTTAGAAGGCTGTTGGAATTGTCTTGAGGGAGAAATGAGGTCCTGAACAAAAGAGAGGAAGTGATAGATTCAGAGAGGTATTTCTGAGGAATTGATAGGCCTTTGCTGACTAAGTGAATATGGCAGGTATGAGAAGAGTTAAGGGCTTAAAGCCATTAAAGCGTATTAGAATGGCTTAAAGCCTTGAAGTGCTCTATAATTATCATTTTGTTAGTTCTGATTTCACATACTAAGTTCTCTTAAAAGATAGCTTTACCTATATGGGGCACCTGAGTGGCTGTCGGTTAAGCATCTGCCTTGGGCTCAGGGCTCAGTGAGACCATTAATTGAGAATGAGACTATTGGTAGTAAAACAAGTTTGGAGAGTGGTGACTGTGACATAGTAATTACTGGCATTTACTGAGACCTGACAGTGTGGTAGGCACTATACTATGTGCTTTTTAAAAAGATTTATTTATTTATTTATTTGAGAGAGGAAGAAAGAGAAAGAGAACATGAGCAGTGGGGGGAGGGGCAGAAGGAGAGGGAGAAGCAGACACTCCATTGAGCAGGGAACCTAACACTGGGCTCGATCCCAGAAGCCTGGGATCATGACCTGAGCCGAAGGCAGACGATTAACCGACTGAGCCACGTGGGTGCTCCTATACTAAGTGCTTTATATGTACTTGTTCATTTAATTCTCACAACAACCTTAAATGAGGGTAGTAGTATACTAATATTTATGGAGTAGTTAGAGAAGGAGGAGATGGTGAAGGAGATTGGGTTCATGTTCATTAAATATTATGAATTTTGTTCTTGTGAATTTATATACTGTCAGCTTAGGAAAATATTTATTGGGATTCTTTTTTTTTAATATTTTATTTATTTATTTGACAGACATAGATCACAAGTAGGCAGAGAGGCAGGCAGAGAGAGAGGAGGAAGCAGGCTCTCCGCCGAGCAGAGGGCCCGATGCGGGGCTCAATCCCAGGACCCTGGGATCATGACCTGAGCCGAAGGCAGAGGCTTTAACCCACTGAGCCACCCAGGCACCCCTTTATTGGGGTTCTTTATGCCCAATGCTATGCCAGGTATTTTGGGAGCTCTCTGTAGTGTCAGATAACTTGTGTGCTCAAGGTTACAGTAATTGAAAAAAGCATCACTGAGGAGGCGGGACTAGGGTGGGTTTTTTTTTAAAGATTTTATTTATTTATTTGATAGAGATCACAAGTAGGCAGAGAGGCAGGCGGGCGGGGGTGGAGGGGAAGCAGGTTCCCTGCTGAGCAGAGAGCCCAATGAAGGGCTCGATCCCGGGACCCTGAGATCATGACCTGAGCCAAAGGCAGAGGCTTAACCCACTGAGCCACCCAGGCACCCCTAGTGTGGGTTATTAAACAAGAGAGGGTTTAGATACAGAATGAGGTGATGGGAGGGCCTTCTAAGAAGAGGAAACAGTATGAAGAAAGGTATGGAGACATTAATGTGCCTGGTGTGATCCAGGAAGAGTGAGGAGGAAATTGATGTAACAGTGCTGGCAGTTACAAGTATGAGAGTAACAGGAAATAAGGTAGTATTGGTTGGTAAAAGGAGAGCAGACAATAGAAGATTCCAAATTAAGCTGAAGAGTTTTCACCTGATACAGCTAGAGAGCTGTTGAAGTTCCTTGAGCAAGAGCCTGGCACGATGAAAATAGATTTCTTTCAATAGTTGTGTATGAGATGTACTGGAAACGGTAAAGTGAGACTAGCTAGAAATCTGTCATGGTAATCATGTTATGAAGCAGTAAGTAGTAGTGGCCCCAATAGCATTGAAGAAGAATGTGTAAATGAGACACATTATGAAGGGATAAATGAGAGATCTGTTTGTGAACACTGTATCCAAAGATGAGGCCAAGACGTTCATCTAAAAGACTGGAAGAACTGTGGTACCATAGACAGGAACAGAGTATTTGAGAAGGGGAGCCAAGTGTTAGGATAAATGGTCTATTCTAAATTATTAAAACTTCAAAATAGCTGTGGCTTGGTGTAAGATGGTGATTTCTCTGAAATTATCTTTCTAAGTTACAGTCAGGAACAAGGAAATATTACAACTCTATATATTTTTGTATAATGTCATTTATTTGTTCACTGAACACCTATTTACATATAGTCTGGTGAGATTAGAGTGAGAGAGTTTGGTACAGTAGGGGTTCAGTTGCTGATGGGCTAGAAAGAAAGAAGTTCATCAAGGAGGCGAGTTGCATGATGTACGGAGGAATTTTGACTTTATTTTGTAAGTAATGGGGAACCATCAAAAGGCTTTTAGGCCAAAAGGGAAACATAATCAGATCTTTTCTTCAATACCAGACTTTTAGTTTCTTATGGACAGTGACCATAATTATTTATCTTTGAGCTATTGGGGGGTGACATTGCCTTTTGTTTCTTAAACATTTATTATGCAGGATGCCTGGGTGGCTCAGTTGGTTAAGCATCTGCCTTCAAATCAGGTCATGATCCCAGTGTCCTGGGATTGAGTCCCGAGTTGGGCTCCTTGCTCTGCAGGGAGCCTGCTTCTCCCTTTGCCTGCTACTCCCCCTGCTTGTGCTCTCTCTCTCTCTTGCTGACAAATAAATAAATAAAATCTTAAAAGAAAAATAAAATAAAAAATAAATAAACATCTATTATGGGCCAGGTACTCTGCTGAAGTTTTAGTGGTAAGTAACAGAACCATGTGCTACTCTCAAACAACAAATAAAAATGCACCCAGAATCTATTTCTCTCCATTTCCACTGCTACCATCCTGGTCCCAGTTGATCAGTTCTATTTGGATTATTGTAATAGCCTCGTCTCCCTGCTTCCACTTTTGCCCTTCTACAGTATCTTTTCTCAGAGTAGGTAGACTAATCTTTTCAAAAGGGTAAGGACTTAAGCTTCTGGTTATGGTGGGGTAATAAGGACTGAATTTACCCTTTGGCCTTAAATGCAAAACTACAAAACATATGAGACAGCAGTTCAGAGAGAGGGAACCTAGCTAGAGCCTTGCAGTCTCTCTGAGTTTAGGACACAGAGTTGAGAATTCAAGAAAGCTGAAGTGGCTAACATATATGCAGGGCACAGTACCAAAAAGAAACGTTCAAAGAAAGATTGAGAGAGACAGAGGGAGAGGAAAAGTTTGAGAGAGAGAGAAAGGGGAAATATTGCCTCAATAGTAGAGACCAGTTAGCTCTAAACTGAAGGTTGGTCTAGTCGGGCCTCAAAATTTAAGAGAAAGCTTGAAAGGATTAAACTGTTTCTGAGTAATTTAAGCATATCCTAAAACAAATCTCAAAAGTATTTGAAGGAGTAATAAAAGAACCCATCACCCAACAATATAAAATCCGCAATGCCTTGCATCTAATAACAAATGATCAAGTATACAAAGCAGGAAAATATGAACAAAATCAACAAATACAGAGCCCTGGTGGCTCAGTGGGTCAAGCCTCTGCCTTCAGCTCAGGTCATCATCTCAGGGTCCGGGGATTGAGTCCCACATTGGGCTCCCTGCTCAGTGGGGAGCCTACTTCTTCCTCTCTCTCTCTCTCCGCCTGCCTCTCTGCCTACTTGTGATGTCTCTCTCTCTGTCAAATAAATAAATAAAATCTTTAAAAATACAGACCCAGAAATAACACAGAAGATGTAATTAGTAGATAAGGACATTGAAACAGTTATTACGAATATATTCTATTTGTTCAAAAATGTAGAGGAGAACATGATCATGTGATTATGTTGAGGAAGAACATGGAGGATATGAAAGACTGAAATTAGACTTCTAAAAATGAGGGGTGCCTGGGTGGCTCAGTTGGTTGAGTGTCTGCCTTTGGCTCAGGTCTTGATCCCAGGGTGCTGGGATTGAGTCCCATGTTATGCTCCCTGCTCAGTGGGGAGCCTGCTTCTCCCTGTGCCTCTGGCCCCCCCCCCCACTGCTCGTGCTTGCTCTTTCACTCTCTCTTAAATAAATATCTTTAAAAAATAAACTAGGGGTGCCTGGGTGGCTCAGTGGTTTAAAGCCTCTGCCTTCAGCTCAGGTCATGGTCCCAGGGTCCTGGGATTGAGCCCCACATCAGGCTCTCTGCTCCGTGGGGAGCCTGCTTCCTCCTCTCTCTCTGCCTGCCTCTCTGCCTACTTGTGATCTCTGTCTGTCAAATAAATAAAATCTTTAATTAAAAAAAAATAAACTTCTAGGGGCGCCTTGGTGGCTCAGTAGGTTAAGCCTCTGCCTTTGGCTCAGGTCATGATCCCAGGGTCCTGGGATTGAGCCCTACATTGGGTTCTCTGCTTCCCCTTTCCCCTCTGCCTGCCTCTCTGCCTACTTGTGATCTCTCTCTCTCTCTGTTAACAAATCTTTTTAAAAAATATTTTATTTATTTATTCGACAGACAGAGATCACAAGTAGGCAGAGAGGCAGGCAGAGAGAGAGGAGGAAGCAGACTCCCTACCGGGCCAGAGAGCCTGATGCGGGGCTCGATCTCAGGACCCTGGGATCATGACCTGAGACAAAGGCAGAGGCTTTAACCCATTGAGCCACCGAGGCACCCCTGCCTCTGTTAAACAAATAAATAAAATCTTTAAAAAACTAAATTTCTAGAAATGATACATATGATGTCTGAGAAAAAATATACTTGATCAAATTAGATACTACTGAAGAAAAGATTAGTGAACTTGAAGACACAGTGATAGAAACTATCCAAAATTAAACACATAGAGAAAAAAATGACCAGATGACAAAGGAACAGAGCATCAGTGTGCTGTGGGCCACTTCCAGAAGTCTGAACTTGGGAGAGATAATAGAAGTAGAGATGTCCTAGTCTTAATTATAATAAGTGGTCTTTGAAGCCCTAAGACTGGATGCCATCTCAAGGGGGTAAATAGTCAAGGGAAAACAGAAGAGGACTCATGCCAGAACATTGGGGAATGGCTTTGTATAACAGCATATGTTAGAGAGTAGGCTTCAGAAACTCTGATTTCAAGATTTGTTACTGACAACAGATTCTCAGCCTTCACAGTCAAATTCCTTGAAAAAAACACACACACACAACATTTTGCCTTTATTACTACCACTCCTTGCATGCTAGGTTGTGGAGATAATAGAGAAGAACAATTTGATGGTAGGGGGCTATGTTCCAGAGGGAGCAGAGAGTAGACAAGCACAGCAGTGTTTGTGAGCATAGTATTTGGAGAAAACTTCAAGTCGTATGTTGTTAATGTACAGGGATTATGTAGGGCAGTAGCAAGAGACAAGGCTACAAAGATTGGCATGGGGGAGGGAATCATGGCAGGGTTTTAAGTAGAGGAGTGAAATGATTACTTGTGTTCCGGTGGCAGTTGTAGAAGATGGATTGTAAGGAAGCAAGCCAAGGCAGGGAGATCAGTTAACAGATGTATTAGCTTCCTAGGGCTGCCATAACAAATAACTGAAAATTGGGTGGCTTAAAACAATAGAAATGTATTCCAGGGGCATCTGGGTGGTTCAGTTGTTTAAGCATCTGTCTTCAGCTCAGGTTGTGATCCCAGGGTCCTGAGATGGAGCCCAAAGTCAGGCTCCCTGCTCAGTGGGGAGTCTGCTTCTCCCTCTCCCTCTGCCCTTCCCCCTATGTGTGTTCTTTCTTATGCATGAGCACTCTCTCTCTCTTTCTTTCTCTCACTCTCACATGCACGCTCTCTCAAATAAACAAATAAAATCTTTTTAAAAATAGGAATGTATTCTGTTACAGTTCTGGAGGCTAGAAGTTCAAAATCGAAGTGTTGGCATGGCCATTCCCCCTCTGAAAGACTCTAGGGAAGAATCCTTCCTTCTCTCTTCCTAGCTTCTGGTGGTCTCAGCAATCCTTGGCATTTCTTCACTTGCAGCTGCGTCACACCAATCTCTGCCCCCCTCTTCATGTGATCTTTTTCCCTGCCTCTTTTCTGTAAAGACCTATGTCTTTATATGGCTTTCTTCTCTATGTGCCTTTACATGGCATTATAGGGACACTTGAATTTAGGGCTCATCCTAATCCAGTATGACTTTATCTTAACTATTTTCATCTGCAAAGACCCTATTCCTAATAAGATCACATTCTGAGATACAAAGTGGACATGAATTTTGGGGGACACTATTCACCTCAATACAAGAGGCTATTATGGTAAATTAGGAGACAGATGATGACCACTCAGACTAAGACACTACAATGGGAGTGAAGTGGGAGGGACAGACTCAAAAGGTAGTATTGGGTACTTACAGGCATATTTGATTATATCTAACCTATAGCCATTCGTGAATTTTTTTTTACAAATATTGCTCTGATTCCGTTAAAAGTCAGTGACGCTGTTGCTTTTTATTTTGAGCTCTGCCTGTTTCAGATGACATATCACAAATGTAATAAGATTAAATATACAAAGGTTAAAATTCACAGTTCTTTTAATAGGATTCTCGAAAGTCTAATTAGATTATACAATCAACTTGAATTCCTTGACTTATGATGGAATCTGTTATTGCCTGCAGCACTGAGTGGCCCCTTGACCATAATGAATAATTTTATTTGACAGAAGTTTATTGAGTACTTATATGTGCCAGGTGCTATCCTAGTCCCTAGAGATACAGGGATAAATAAGCAATGGTCCCTATCCTTAGGAATCTCACAACTTGGTGTAAGAGACATGTGGGTAAACAGATAATTGTAGCACCACGTGCTAGGTGCTGCAACAAAACTAAGCATACTATACCTTGAAAGAATGAAGACATGTATCTAACCCATTTTAGAGGGTTGAAGAGATGATGACCAACCTGAGTTTTGAAGGCAGGGTGAGACTTAGCTAAGTGAAATAGTACAAGAAAAGGTATTCTAGGCAGAGGGACAGAAATGAGAGAGGCTGGTCATTCAGGGATCTGCAAATAATTCAGTGTGACAGGAGCAAAGAGTGGTGAGGGGGAGAGTCAGGGGCTAGACCAGGAAGAGTATTGTAGGTTGTGTTATGTCAAGGTATTTGGACTTCATTCTGAAGCTATGGGAAACCACTGAGAGACTTTAAGTAGTCATGGTCAAGTTTTCACTTTAGAAAATTTAATGTTGTGGTCATGTGAAAGCTGCACTGGTAGAGGAGACAAAACTGGAAGCATGAAGACCAGTTAGGTAGCTACTAGAATAATTCAGGTAAAAAATTTTCAGAGCTTGAATCTATACAATGACAGTGAAGATAGGGAGATGGGAGAAGATTTTTTAAAAAATTATTTTTAAAACATTTTTTAAGCATTTAAAAATTTTTATTATCGAAGTATAGGAGATGGAGGAAGATTTGAGAGACACTCAGTACCAAGTCAAGAAGCTCCAGAAGACTATATGTGGGAACTAACGGATATAGAGGGAAAGGGTATATTCTCTTCTCTAGACTTGAGAACCATTCACTGAACAAGGAATTTGGGAGGACAAGATTTGAGATTTGTTGGGGATGGGGAAGACGATAAAATCACTTTTGTAGGGACGCCTGGGTGGCTCAGTCAGTGAAGCATTGCCTTTGGCTCGGGTCATGATCCTAGGCTCCTTGCTCCGTGGTGAGTCTGCTTCTCCCTCTGCCTGCCTCTCTCTCTCTCTGACAAATAAATAAATAAAATCTTTTTAATTTATTTTTTTAAAGACATTATTTATTTATTTGACAGAGAGAGAGAGAGACATCACAAGCAGGCAGAAAGGCAGGCAGAGAGAGAGGAGGAAGCAGGCTCCCCGCTGAGCAGAGAGCCGGATTTGGGGCTTGATCCCAGGACCCTGAGATCATGACCTGAGCTGAACGCAGAGGCTTAACCCACTGAGCCACCCAGGTGCCCCTAAAATCTTTTTTAAAAATCACTTTTGTATATGTTGAATTTGAGAGCCTGTAGGATATCAAAATAGAGATGTATACTAGATACTTGGATATATGGGTTTCAAATTGATGAGAGTTAGAATTTTTCAGTTCATAGCTGTTAGTTGAAGCCAAGGAAATTGATACAGTCATTTGATGAGAATTTGAATAGTGAGACCAGAAGAGGATTAAGGATAAGACTTAGAAGAACACAGACATTTAAGGGGGAGGTGAGGCAGAGGAAATGGAAAGATAAAAGAAGGATTGGCCAGTAAAGTAGGGGAAAGGCTAGGGAAGCATTGTATCCTTCACTGCCCAGTCTTTCAGGATAGTACTTCTCAGTATCTTATGTCCTACCAATCATCATTAAAGAACCTGGGTATAGGGGCGCCTGGGTGGCTCAGTCAGTTAAGGGTCCGCCTTCAGCTCAGGTCCTAATCTCAGGGTCCTGAGATCAAGTCCCACATTGGGCTCTCTGCTCAGTGGGGAGTCTGCTTCTCCCTCTCCCTCTGTGCTTTCCCTTCCTCTCTGTCTCCCTTCCCCGCCCCAAATAAAAAAAAAGAACCTGGGTCTGTAAGAAGCAGAGACCTCTTTTTGAAAGCCAAGTATATGTTTACAGCATTCTGTTACATTTCATTTTGAGGTTAAGGATATTTATTCATTTCTTTTACTTTTCAAATTGTGAAATATTCATAGAGAATGTTCATACAGTGTTTATTTGCAGTTTAACAATTACAAAATGAATGCCTGTAGAGCCACTATTCAGAGCCCGAATAAAATATTATTAGCACTCCAGAAGCTCACTGTATGCTCTCCCCTCCCCCAATGAGGTAACTTACCATAAGATTTTTAAAAAAACACAAATTTTATTTATATTTGTTCTAGTTTTATTGAGGTAGAATTGATACACAGCACTGTGTAAGTTTAAGGTGTGCAGCACAATGATTTGACTTTCCTGTATTGTGAAATTATTCTATAACTAATGAATCGTTGAACACTACATCAAAAAGTAATGATGTGGGGCACCTGGGTGGCTCAGTGGGTTAAAGCCGCTGCCTTCAGCTCAGGTCATGATCCCAGGGTCGTGGGATCGAGCCCCGCATCGGGCTCTCTGCTCTGTGGACAGCCTGCTTCCTCCTCTCTCTGCCTGCCTCTCTGCCTACTTGTGATCTCTGTCTATCAAATAAATAAATAAAATCTTTTTTAAAAAATAAATAAAGCTTAAAAAAAACCAAAAAACTAATGATGTATTATATGTTAGCTAATTGAACATAATAAAAAAAGTTATTACCACCTAACTTTAGTTAATGTCCATCTTCTATAAATACAAAAAAAGAAAAAGAAAAATATGGGTTATTTTCCCCTTGTGGTGAGAACTCTTAGGGTTTACTCTCTTAACAACTTTCAAATATACCATGTAACAGTGTTAGCCCTTAGTCATCATGTTGTACATGACTTCCCTCCTACTTATTTATCTTATAACTGGACATTAGTACTTTTTGACCACCTCCCTCCAGCTCCTTCAACTGTGGTAACCACAAATCTGTTCTTTCTTTCTATGAGTTTATTTTTTGTTTTGTTTTGTTAGATTGCACATATAAGTAAGGTCATATAGTATTTGTCTTTCTCAGACTGACTTAACTTCACTTAAGATAATACCCTCAAGGTCCATCCATGTTGTTACAAAGGGCCGGATTTCCTTGTTTTTCTGTGGCTGAATAGTATTCCTGTGTGTGTGTGCGTGTGCGTGTGTGTGTGTAGCACATTTTCTTTATCCATTGTTTCCATGTCTTGGCTAATGTAAATAATGCTGTGTGAATAGGAGGTTACAGATACTTCTTTGACATAATGAAAAACTTTGTATTTTGAAATAAGTAAGACTTACAGAAAAGTTATTTTTTAAAAAGTGTGTATAATACCTCATATGTGGAACGCCTGGGTGGCTCAGTCAGTTAAGCAACTGCCTTTGGTTCAGGTCATGATCCCAGGGTCCTGGGATAGAGTCCCATGTCCAACTCCTTGCTCAGCAGAGAGCCTGCTTCTCCCTCTGCCTGCTGCTCCGCCTGCATGTACTCTCGCTCTCTGACAAATAAATTAATTAAAAAATAATAATGCCTGGGCACCTGGGTGGCTTAGTTAGTTAAGCGGCTGCCTTTGGCTCAGGTCATGATCCCAGGGTCCTGGGATCGAGCCCTGAATTGGGCCCTCTGCTCATTGGGGAGCCTGCTTCTCCCTCTGCCTCTGCCTGCCACTCCCCCTGCTTATGTTCTCTCCCTCACTTTCTCTCCCTCAAATAAATAATAAAACCTTTAAAAAAATAATAATAATACCTTATATGTTTCATGGAGATTCCTCAGGTGTAAATATTTAAGCACATTTGCTTTATCATTCCCCCCTCCCTCCTCTTCCTCCTCTCTTCTCTCTTTCTCTCCAGTTATTTCTAATTCACACAAATTGTAGACATAATGCCTCTCTACCCCTAAATATTTCAGAGCATTTATCCTGAAAAAAAAAAAAAGACATTCTCTTATATAACTTTAGCATGATGATCAAAATCAGGAAATTAATATCAACACAACAGATTTTATTCAAATTTTACCCTTTGTCCCACTAATGTCCTTTATAGCAAAAGAAAAAAAAAGTCTAGCCCAGGATCCAAACCAGGATAACAAGTTGCATTGAGTTGTCATGTCTCTTTGAGTTTATTTTTTCAAAATTAAGGTAAAATTCAGGACACCTGGCTAGCTCAGTTGAAAAAGCATGTAACTCTTGATCTGGGGTCATGAGTTTGAGCCCCACACTGGGTGTAGGGATTACTAAAAAACAAACAAACAAACAAACAAACTTTAAAAAACAAATAAAACAAAAACAAAAAAAAACCCAAATTCAGGTAAAATTCACATAACTGTTTTACAGGGAACAACCAATTAGCATTTCATACATTTATAATGCTATACAACTTCTACCTCTATCAAATTCCAAAATATTGTCATTACCCCCCCAAAAAATTCCATATACATTAAGCAGTGTCTCCCCATCTGCCGCTGTCTTTCCCTGCTCACCCCCCAACACCCAGCTTCTGGTAACCACCAGTCTGTTTTCTGTCTCTGTGGATTTATCTGTTTTGGACTTTCACACCAATGGAATCATACAATACGTGACCTTTTGTGTCTGGCTTCTTTCACTGAGCATGATGTTCTCAGGATTTGTCTACACTGTAGTCCATGTCGGTACTTCATTTCTTTGTATGGTTGAATAATAATCCATTGTTTGGGTACGCCCATTTTGTTTATCCATTTATTCATTGATGGACATTTGGATTATTTCTGCCTTTTAGCGCCTGTGAATAGTGCTGCAATGAACTTACCTGTTAAAGGTTTTGTTTGAGCACCTGTTTGCATTTCCTTTGGGTATATACCTAGGAGGGAAATTGCTGGGTCATGTGGTCATTTTATGTTTACCTCTTGGAGGAACCATCAAATTGAGTTTCTTTTAGTCTGGAGCAGTTTCTCAGTCTTTCTGTGTTATTCATGACATTGGTATTGTTTTTTAGTACTGACCAGTTATTTTGTAGAATTCCCCTCATTTTGGATTTATCTGATATTTCCACATAGCGAGACTCAAGCTATGCATTTTGGACAGGAATACCACAGAAGTAATTTGTGGCCTTCTTAGTGTATAATATCAGGAGGCACATGATACCTGTTTGTGCCATTTCTGGTGATGTTAGCTTTGATCAGATAAAGTCTACCAGGTTGCTCCACTGTAAAGTTACTATTCTTCCCTTTGCAATAAACAAGTAATTTATAGGGACGCCTGGGTGGCTCAGTCAGTTAAGCTTCTGCCTTCAGCTCAGGTCATGATCCCAGGGTCCTGGGATCGAGCCCCGCATCAGGCTCCTTGCTCAGCAGGGAGCCTGCTTCCCTGCTTGTATTCTCTCTTTCTCTGTCAGATAAATAAATAAAATATTTATTAAAAAAACAAGTAATTTATAGAGGGATATTTTGAAAATATCTTGTTTTTCATCAAGATTTCACCCACTAGTTTTAACATTCATTGATGATCTTTGCCTAGAATAATTATTATTGTGGGAGATGGGAAATATTGCACAATAATATTGAACTTGGGGTTAGGTGTCTGCCTTGGCTCAGGTCATGATCCCAGGGTCCTGGGATGGAGCCCTGCATCGGGCTCTTTACTCAGCGGGGTCCCTGCTTCTCCCTCTCCCTCTGCTCCTCCCCCTGCTTGTGCTCTCTCTCTCAAATAAATAAATAAAATCTTTTTTTAAAAAACCCCAAACAATAATATTGAAGTTCTTGAGAAGATACCCCTTAATCAGCATCTAACTACATGCTAGTCTAAGGAACAAATAGGAACTTTGAGAGAAAAAAACATAGCAGTATATAGAGTGAAGCAGATACATGATTTAACCTTCTAAATTCACCAGCATGAATGTCATGCCACTCTTGTATAGAATCTATTTGCAAATTACTCATTAACGTTTTTGCACAGTAAGTTTTTAATAGTATATCACACCTACTATACATATCATGATCACACAGATGGACATAAGGGAGCATGGGCTCTTGGTAATTTTTGTTTTTAAATTTTATTAATTTATTTGAAAGAGAAAAAGCATGAGATGGGGGAGGGTCAGAGGGAGAAGCAGACTCCCCACTGAGCAAAGAGCCAGATGTGGGACTTGATCCTGGGACTCTGGCATCATGACCTGAGCTGAAGGCAGACGTTTAACCTACTGAGCCACCCAGGCATCCAGGCCTTTGGTAATTTTTATTAAAACTCCAAATCAGGGGCTCCTGGTGGCTCAGTGGGTTAAACCTCTGCCTTTGGCTCAGCTCATGATCTCAGGTTCCTGGGGTTGAGCTCCGCATTGGGCTCTCTGCTCAGCAGGGAGCCTGCTTCCCCCTCTCTCTCTGCCTACTTGTGATCTCTGTGTGTGTGTCAAATAAATAAAATCTTAAAAAAAAAAAAACTCCGAATCACACTGCACAGAGTGCTGTTTGAAAAGGAGATTCAGAGAGATAAGAAGATGGTAGTGTCAAAGAAACTAAGGGAGGTAAAATTTTAAGGTAGGAAAGTGAATAATATCAAATGTTGCAGAGGTCAACTAGCTATTCACCCTTACTAGAATATGTCCATGAGATTTGGCTTTTAAGAGATAGTTGGTGACCTTACTGAGCACTTTTTTTGGAGTGCTGTGGTTCAGAAGCCAGTTTATAATGGGTTAAGTAGTAAGGTAAAGTACAGAGGTAAAGAAAGTGATTAAAAGCTTTGACTACATTAAAAAGAAAACCTTTTAAATAACGGGGATGCCTGGGTGGTTCAGTCAGTTAAGCATCTGCTTTTGGCTCAGTTCATGATCCCAGGGTCCTGGGATCAAGCCCCGAGTGGGACTCCCTGCTCAGCAGGGGAGTCTGCTTCTCCCTCTGCCTGCTGCTTCCCCTGCTTGTGCTCCCTGGTGCACTCTTTCTCTCTCAAGTACATAAATTCCTTGGGGGGAAAACCCTTTTAAAATAACAGAAAATGCCAAAACACCATAAACAAGGTGAAAAGGCCAAACGACCAAAAATTTCTTCCTGTTTTCAGAGACGTTTGGATTTTGAAGTCATAGACAAGGGATTGAGGACCTGTACAACCTCTCTGGAAAGCAACATGACACTATATAGTAAAGTTGAAAATGTCCTCACTTTTCAACCATGTAATTCCACTCTGAGTGCAAAAGGACTCACATGAGAATGTTCATTGCAATATTGCTCATAGTGGTGAAAAACTAGAAGCACAAATGTTCATTTAGTGAATGGGTAAATAAATTGTGGTATAGTCATATGAAGGAATTCTTTATGAAAGCTCATTTAAAATGAATGAACTACAATTATATGCATAAACAGGGAAAATTCACATTAGGAAGAAGCAAAAAAAGCAAACTGTGACATGTGCTTGTGATATGCCATATATTCATATGATACCACTGACATAGAGCTAAACCACTCCAAAACTAGTTACTTAAAACAACATTCATTGTATCTGCTCAAAAATTCTGGAGACAGTTTGGGCTAAACTCAGCTGGGCATTTCTTCTATTGGTCTTGTCTGGGCTCACTCATGCTGTGGCATTCAGATTGGTGGGGGCCAGATGACTTAAGATGAACTCACTCACGCCTCGCACTTGGCAGGCTTCTAGCCAGGGTGCCTAGATTTTCTTCCATGTGGCCTCTCTAGAAAGTTTGTACCTCTTCATATGATGGCTAACTTCAACGTACGAACACTTTTCAAGCTTCTGCGGGTATCCCAATTGTTATCCCATTGGCCAAAGTAAATCCCATAGCCAAATCCAGAGTCACTGTGGGAGGAGACTACCCAAGGGTGTGGATTCAGGGAGGCAGGATTCAGTGGTGGTTATTGGTTCCACATCTCCCATGACTACATATTTTTTTAAAGATTTTTTATTTATTTATTTGACAGACAGAGATCACAAGTAGGCAGAGAGGCAGGCAGAGAGAGAGGAGGAAGCAGGCTCCCTGCCGAGCAGAGAGCCCGATGCGGGACTCGATCCCAGGACCCTGAGATCATGACCCAAGCCGAAGGCAGAGGCTTTAACCCACTGAGCCACCCAGGCGCCCCCATGAATACATATTTTTTAGGGATATATACATATGTAGTATCAATAGCAAAACATGTGGAAATAAGAAATATCAAAGTCTGAATAGTGGTTACCTCTGGAGAGGTAGGGAGAGAAATAGGGAAGTGATAGCTACACATGATACTTTAAGTATAACAGTAATGTTTCACTTCTTTAAAAAATAGGAAAGAGGGGACGCCTGGGTGGCTCAGTTGGTTAAGCAGCTGCCTTCGGCTCAGGTCATGATTCCAGCGTCCTGGGATCGAGTCCCGCATCGGGCTTCTTGCTTGGCGGGGAGCCTGCTTCTCCCTCTGCCTGCCACTCTGTCTGCCTGTGCTCGCGCTCTCTCTCTCTCTAACAAATTAAAAAAAAATATCTTTAAAAATAGGAAAGAAATTATTTTAGACAGCGGGGGGGCCTGGAGGGGATGGTCAGGGAGAGGGAGAGAGAGAATCCCAAGCAGACTCCCCCATGACTCTGAAATCATGACCTGAGCGGAAATAAGAGACACTTAACCAACGAAGCCACCCAGGCGCCCCATTATATTACTATTTATGTTGTTTGCTTAAAATATTTCCCAATTTACAAGAAGTGACTGTGAGGTGCAGAAGTGCAAACTAATCTTTGAAGACATTTGGCAAAGGGAAAGGGCAATAGGGAAAGTATGCTGTAGCTAGACAAGAAAATGTGGTTGGCGGAATACTTTTTTTTAAGATGGGCAAAGGCTTGAGAGCATTAATAGGTTGAAAAGAAGGTGATAGTAGATTAGGCTGCTGAAAGAGACAGTTAATTCAATAAGTATTCTTGGGGCGCGTTGCTGGCTCAGTCGGAAGAACATGGGACTTGATCTCAAGGTTGTGAGTTTGAGTCTCATGTTGGTTGTGGAGATTACTTAAATAAGTAAACTTTAAAAAAAGAAGTACTCTTGACTTGTATCAAAAAAGACAAGAGGGGCGCCTGGGTGGCTCAGTGGGTTAAAGCCTCTGCCTTCAGCTCAGGTCATGATCCCAGGGTCCTGGGATCGAGCCCCACATCGGGCTCTCTGCTCACCAGGGAGCCTGCTTCCTCCTCTCTCTCTGCCTACTTCTGCTGTCTGTTAAATAAATAAATAAAAAATAAAATCTAAAAAAAAAAAAAAAAGACAAGAGATAGCAAGCATCGAGAGGATGTGAAGAAAAGGGAAGTCTTGTACACTGTTGCTGGGAATATAAGCTATTAAGGAAAACAGTATGAGGATTCTTCAAAAAATTAAAAATAGAACTATGATATGATCCAGCAATCCCACTCCTGGGTCTATAGCCAAAGGAAATGAAATCAGGATATGTGCACTTCCATGTTCATTGTAGCATTATTCATAGTAGCTAAGAAATAATCTAAGTATCCATCAACAGATCTGATGGATAAAGGAGATGTGGTATACAATGAAATATTCAGCCATGAGAAGGAAGGAAATCCTGCCATTTGTAATATTATGCTAAGTATAAGCCAGATAGAGAAAGACAAATACTGTATAATCTCACTTACATATAGAATCAAAAAGAAAATTGAACTTCTAGAGACAGAGAGTGGAATGGTCATTACCTGGGGCTAAGAGGTGGGAGAGATCAGGAGATGTTCCTCAAAGGGTACAAGCGTTCAGTTACAAAATGATTAAGTTCTGGGGATCTAACATACAGTATCACAACTATGGTTAATAATACTATATTATATACTTGAAATTTGTTAAGAGAGTAGATATTAAGCCTTTTTACCACACCAAAAAAGAAAAGGTAGCTATAGGAAGTGATAGATGCATTAAATAACCTCATTTTACTAATCATTTCACAAAGTATTCATGTATCAAATCATCATGTTGTATACTTTAAATATATACAGTTTTATTTGTCATGCTTCAATAAAACTGGATTTAAAAAAGATTGATTTAGGGGCACCTAAATTATTGGTTACTGGCTAGCTCCGTCAGAAGGGCATGTGCCTCTTGATCTTGAGGTGGTAACTTTGAGCCCCTTTGTGATCTTTTTTTTTTTTTTTTATAGAGGAAGAGAGCCGGGGGAGCAGAGAGAGAGAGAGGGAGAGAGAGAATCACAAGCAGGCTCCATGCCCAGCACAGAGTCTGACATGGGGCTCTATCTCACGACCCTGAGATCATGACCCAAGCCGAAATCAATAGTCAGACACTGAACTGACTGAACCACCCAGGCACCCCTTTAAGACTGTTTTCTGATATAAGTATAGTTTCCCTTGCTCTCTTTTGGTTTCTCTTTGCATTGTTTATCTTTTTCTATCCCTTCACTATGAGCCCATGTGTGTCCTTCAAGCTAAAGTGAGTCTTTTATTTTTTAATTTTTTTAAGATTTTATTTATTTATTTGACAGAGAGTGAGATCACAAGTAGGCAGAGAGGCAGGCAGAGAGAGAGAAGGAAGCAGGCTCCCTGCTGAGCAGAGAGCCCGATGCGGGACTCGATCCCAGGACCCTGAGATCATGACCTGAGCCGATGGCAGAGGCTTAACCCACTGAGCCACCCAGGCGCCCAAAAAGTGAGTGTCTTTTAGGTAGCTATAGTTGGGTCTTGTTTTTTCTAATCCATCTAGCCACTCTATGTCTTTTGATTGGCTATTCAGTCCACTTACATTTAGAGTAATTAGTAATAGGTAAGGACTTACTAATGCCACCTTGTTAATTGTTTTCTAGTTCCCTTTTTCCTTTTTTTTTTCCCAAAAGATTTTATGTATTTGACAGAGAGAGAAATCCCAAGCAGGGGGAGTGGGAGAGGGAGAAGTAGGCTCCCTGCTAAGCAGGGAGCCTGGTGTGGGACTCAATCCCCAGACCTGGGATCATGACCTGAGCCAAGGGCAGACACTTAACCATCTGAGCACACCCAGGCATCGTCCTTTCTTCTCTTTCTGCCACCCTTTGTGAATTGTTGATTTTCCATAGTAATATGCTTTGATCCCCTTCTCTTTATCTTTTGTGAGTGTACTATAAGTTTTGCTTCATGGTTACCATGAAACTTACATAAAACATCTATATATATACACACACACATATATATACATACACATACATACAGTCTATTTTATGCTGATAACAATTTACCACATACAAAAACTTTGACTGCATACAAAACCTTTGTCCTTTTACCTCCTTCCTTTTATGTTTATGATGTCACCATTTACATTTTATCCATTAACAAATTGTTGAAACTAAGGGTGCTTTTTAATACTTTTTGTCCCTTAACCTTTACACTACAGTTAAATACTTAACACATTACCATATTATAGTATTAAGAGTATTCTGATTCTGTCTATATGCTTACTTTTACTGTGTTGTATTTTTTATGTTTTCGTATTACTAATTAGCATCCTTTTGTTTTAGCTTGAAGAACTCAGTTCAGCATTTTTAATAAATTTTAAAAGATTTTATTTATTTATTTATTTGAGAGAGAGAGAAAGAGAGCAAGAGAGAGCATGAGTGGGGGTGGAGCGGGGAGAGGGAGAAGCAGATTCCTTGCTGAACAGGGAGCCCAATGCAGGGCTGATTCCCAGGACCCCAGGACGATGACCTGAGCTGAAGGTAGATGCTTAACTGAACCACCCAGGTACCCCCAGCATTGTTTTTTGTTTTTGTTTTTGTTTAAAGATTTATTTATTTTCTTGACAAAGATACAGCAAGAGAGGGAACACAAGCAAGGGGAGCAGGAGAGAGAGAAGCAGGCTTCCCGCTGAGCAGGGAGCCTGATGTGGGGCTTGTTCTGAGGACCCTGGGATCATGAACCGAGCTGAAGGCAGGTGCTTAACCAATTGAGCCACCCAGGTGCCCCTCAGCAATTTTTTTTAAACAAGTTTTCTATGTTCATTTTTTAAACTTTTTTTTAAAGATTTGTATTTATTTATTTATTTGACAAAGAGATTGAGAGAGCCAGAGAGCACAAGCAGGGGGAATGGCAGAGGGAGATGGAGAAGCAGGCTGCCGCTGAGCAGGGAGCCTGACATGGGGCTTGATCCCAGGACTCTGGGATCATGACCTGAGCCTAAGGCAGATGCTGCTTAACCAACTGAGCCACCTAGGTGCCCTGTTTTCAGCATTTTTTGTAAGGCACATTTAATAGTGATGATTTCCCTCAAATTTTATTTATTAGAGAAAATCTTTATCTTGCCTTCATTTCTAAAGGATAACTTAGCTCAGTAAGTATTCTTAGTGTGCAGTCTCTTTCTTTTAGCACTTTGAAAATATCCTGTTCTCTTCTGGCCTATAAGGGCTCTATAAGAAACTCACTGATAGCCTTATGGGGTTTCCTTTGTATGAGAAGTTTTTTTTTTTCTTGTTGCTTTTAAAATTCTCTCTTTTTCTTGATTTTAGACAGTTTTATTATGTTTCTTGGAGAAGTTCATTTTGAATTGAAATTTTGGTCTGACAAATGAACTTCATGAACTTAGATGTCCAAAACTCTTCCCAGGTTTGGGGAGTTCTCAGCCATTATTTCTTTGAATAAGTTTTCCACCCCTTTCTCCCTCTCTTTTCCTCCTGGGACTCCAATGATGCATACATTACTTCTCTTGATTGTGTTCCATAACTCCTGTAGGCTTTCTTTATTAATTTTGGAACTTTTTTCTTTTTTGCTCCTCTGACTATGTACTTTGACTTGGTCTGTCTTCTATCTCATTGATTCTTTCTTCTCTTTGTTCAGGTCTGCTATTGAAGCTGTCTATTAAGTCCTTCAGTTCAGTTATTCTTTAGCTCTAAAATTTCTGGGGTTTTTTTTGTTGTTGTTTGTTTGTTTTTTACTTTTTAAAAATTTATTTAGGGCACCTGAGTGGCTCAGTCAGTTAAGCATCTGATTCTTGATTTTGGCTCAGTTCATGATCTCAGGGTCCTGGGATTGAGTCCATGTCAGGCTCCACACTCAGTGGGGAGTGTGCTTAAGGATTCTCTCCCTCTCCCTCTGCCCCTCTTCGTGCTTGCATTCTCTCTTTCTCTAAAATAAATAAATGAATTTTTTTAAGTTTATTAGTTTTTGATAATCTCTACACCCAACATGGAAGTCAAACTCCCAACACTGAGATCCAGAGTCACATGCTCTACTGAGTGAGCCAGCC
Source organism: Taxidea taxus jeffersonii (assembly GCA_003697995.1). Lineage (NCBI taxonomy): Eukaryota > Metazoa > Chordata > Mammalia > Carnivora > Mustelidae > Taxidea > Taxidea taxus. Next base: position 41,891 of record ML097385.1, read on the forward strand.
AGGCACCCCCAAAATTTCTGGGTTTTTAAATACTTCATTTATTTTTGTTGAATTTCTCATTTTGTTCTTATAATGTTTTCTGATATTGCTTTTTTAAAAAGATTTTATTTATTTGAGAGAGAGAGAGAACATGCGAGTCTGGAGAGGGGCAAAGGCAGAGAATCTTAGGCAGTCTCGGTGCTGAGCACAGAGCCCAATCCAGACCTAACCCCGTAACCCTGAGATCAAGACCTGAGCCAGAAGACCAAGAGCCAAGAGTCAGAAGCCAACTGACTGCACCATCCAGGCGCCCCTGTTTTCTGATATTGTTAAATTGTTTACCTGTGTTGCCTTGTAACGCTCTGAGCATCTTGAGAACAATTCCTGGAATTCTTTGCTGGATAATTCCTGTATCTGCATTTCTGTGGGGCCAGTCACTGGAGATTTACTGTATTCCTTTGGTGAGATCATGCTTTCCTGTTTTCTTTGTGATCTCTGTAGCCTTGTGTAGGTACCTGCACATTTAAAGAATCAGTCACCCCCTTATAGACATTATGGACTATCTTTGGTAAGGGAATCCTTTTACCTGGGGATGGGTGCTCACTTGAGTGTACTGTGGCCCCAGGTCTAATGGTGGAGGGCACCAAGTACACGGGCATATGTTGGCCCTGGATCCAGGGGGAGTATGATGTCTCTTTGGCTCAGGCCACTGGGTTCCACAGCATGGATCATTCTGTGATTTTTGATGGTCACTGTGCGGGGTCCACAGTGGCTGCCAGAGGTATCAGGGTACTCAGCAGCATCTCTTTTACCCTGGCTGGGGACCAGGACCTGTGTCAGTACTGGTGGTGGTTGGAGCCAGTGGTTGGGTACATTTAGTTATGCAAGTCAGCTGCAGGTAACTTTGTAGTGCAAGGGACTTGGTGCAGACTCACATATAGTGGTGGAGACCAGGCACACAACCAAGACTGGGGCCAATTATGGGCTCCCTGGCAGCTGCAGGGGCCCTGGCTTTTTCATGGCTGCACAGTCTTTCCCAGGCATGTGCACTACTGTGGAGGCCAGTGATAGTTGTCAGGCCAGCAGTGTGCAAGTGCATAGCTGGAGGGGCTAGACCCAAGTGTGCACATGGCAGTGGGGGTCAGCTGTGTGGGGTCTTGGCTGGTGTCTTGTACTTAGATAGCTGCAGAGGCCTGCATTGACTGCCAGTGTCGTTCCCAGGCTTTGTTGGGAATGGAGAGTAGGGAAGGACTTAGGCAGCCCTTCTTAGGGCTTAGGACTTAGGCAGCATGTCAATGAGTATGAAAACCCGTGGGACCAAAGATGGTGAAATTTGTAGGCAGTCTATAGCAGCTGTGTTGGCTGTTAGTTTCTCCGGTGGTGAATCTCCTGTGTTTTTCTGCAAAGCAGGTCATTGTGAACCATGATTATTCCCACTGTGTGACCACTTAGGTAACCCCTGCTTTTCTTCCTTGCTCCTCGTCACCTCTTTATGTCTCAGCTTTGCTGGTATGGGCCCAAAAGGCTGGGCAAACTCATCACTCACTCCACTCTTCCTTACTTGGTAAGGGGGACTCTTTCTAGCCAGGAAGTTCTTTCTTGGTGCTGAGCAATGCTAGCTTAAGGGATGGGATGATACAGGCAAAATGAAGCAGCCTTTTTCCTTTCTTGTATGATTATTTTCAAGTTTTTGTTTCACTGTGTTGCTAAAGTTGGAGTGGATTCCAGTGCTCTCCTAGAGCTTTTTCTGTTGATGGATAGCCCTTTAATTGTTGATCTTTGCTGGGGGACAGAGGCCAGGATCTCCTGTATTGCCATTTTGGTAACATCCTTGATAAGTGTTATTGCTTGAGGTTTTTTTCTATGAGAGCAGTTGTCATGTTTATTTTAATTTTTTTAGAAAATAGAGGTAAACAAACAAAAAAGAAAAGAAATGAAAACTGGTAACCTAACTCCCCAGACATAATCAATATTAATATTTTAGTGTATGTTCTTCTAGTCTTTTCTTCTATGTGCAATGGCTGTGCATCTAGCCAACCCCTGTCACCATTTCTGCAAGTCTTTCTTTTGTCAGGTTCCAAATGGTCCCACTCATGTTTCTGTATTACTTATTTGACAAGCCACATAGTGCACTGATTGGGGTACTGTTATTTCCTCTGGGAATCACCAGGGAGTCTCATATTTTCATTTTCTATACATTCTAGATTTAAAAGCATATCACTAACCATCTGTTTCAGAGATTCTAATGTTTTTTTCTTGCTACTGCACATGAATATCTTGTAATTCTCACTGGGAATTGATTAGCAAATAGATATTGTCAGGTGAAATGATTAGGGCTATAATGAGTATGTTGGAAGCTAAAAGCCTGGAAAAAGAATTAATCATTGAAATTTTAATAACACTTGTCACCTAAGAGATAAGATTAGCCATCTGTAGAAGTGGTTTACAAGTATGTTGCTAACACAAACATGGGAAACAATCAGATTAATCAAGGTACAACTTTAGAAGTGGGAGATAACTAAAGCAAGCATTTTTGTAAACATTTTTATAGGATTTCAAGATTACCACAGTATTTTCTGCATGCCTTTTAGTTTTTCACAACAAAATATGTAGAGGGGCACCTGGATGGCTCAGTTGTTAAGCATCTGCCTTCGGCTCAGGTCTCAGGGTCTGAGGATCAAGCCCTGCATCAGGCTCTGTGCTCAATGGGGAGTCTGCTTCTCTCCCCCACCCCTCTCCCAGCTCATGTTCTTTCTTTCTCTCTCTCTCTCTCTAATAAATAAAGTCAGGGAAAAAAACCATGTAGAAATAGTTCCTTGTGTATATATATGCCTTGTCTTATTTTTTTAATTGCCATGAGATGTACATAGCTGAATTTACCATTTTAACTATCAGTGTACAGTTCAGTGGCATTAATTACATCCACACTGTGGTACAACCATTACCACTATCCATCTCCAGAACTTTTTGTCATCCCAAGCTAATACTCTGTACCCATTAAACAGTAATTCCCCTTTCCTCCCTCAGCCCCTGGAAACCTTTACTACTTTTTGTCTCTATGAATTTGACAACTCTAAGTATCTCATATAAGTGGAATCATACAATATCTGTCCTCATGTCTTCACATCTCATCCACGTTGTAGCATATATCAGAATTCACTTACTTTTAAGTCTGATATTCCATTGTATGTATATGCCACATTTTGTTTATCCATTCATCTGTTGATGGACATTGGAATGGTTTCCACATTTTGGCTGTTGAGAAGAGGACTGCTGTGAACATAAAGGTATAAATATCTGTTCAAGTTCCTGTTTTCAGTTCTTTTGGGTATATACCTAGAAGTGGAATTGCTGGATCAATGTTTAATTTTTTTAGGATTTTATTTATTTATTTGCAGACAGAGATCACAAATAGGCAGAGAGGCAGAAAGAGAGAGGTGCAGGGGGAAGCAGGCTCCCTGCTGAGCAGAGAGCCCGATGCAGAGCTCGATCCCAGGACCGCGGGATCATGACCTGAGCCAAAGGCAGAGGCTTTAACCCACTGAGCCACCCAGGTGCCCCCAATGTTTAATTTTTTATGGGACTGCCGTACTGTACCATTTTGTATTCCTACCAGCAATGCTTAAGTGTTCCAATGTCTCCACATCCTCAGTAACACCAGTTATTATCTTTTGCTTTTTTTCAAACAGTGGCCATCCTAATATCCTAATGGGTATGAAGTGGTATCTCATTGTGGTTCTGATTTGCATTTCCCTAACGATTAGCAATATTCAGCTTGTTTTCACATGCTGGTTGGCCATTTGTGTATCTCTCCTTGGAGAAATGGCTGTTCAATGCTTTTTTAAAAAAATAGGTTATTTTTATTGTTGATCTTCTTCACTTTTGAAGGATAAATTTGCTAGATACAGAATTCTAAGTTGGTGATTTTTTTTGTTCTTTCAACACTTAAAATGTTTCAGTGCACTCTCTTCTTGCTTGCATGGTATCTGAAAAGTCTGATGGAATTCTTATCCTTATTCCTCTATCCATAGGATGTTTTTAACCTTGACTTCTTTAAATCTTTTGTCTTTGTCTTTGATTTTTCTCTAATTTGAATATGATTTTCCTGGGTGTAGGTTGTTTTTGGTATTTATCCTGATTGGTGTTTTTCTGAGCTTCCTAGATCTGTGGTTTGTTATCTGTCATTAATTTTGGAAAATTCTTGGCCATTACTAGTTCAACTATTTCCTCTGTTTCCTTGTCATCTCTTTCCTGTATTCCTATTATGAATATATTACAACAATAACAACAAAGAATATATTACAACTTTTGTAATTGTCCCACAATTATTAAATATTATATCTCTTTTTCATTCTTTTTTCTCTTTGCATTCCAGTTTTAGGGATTTCTAGTTACATATCTTTGCACTCACTGATTCTTTCTTCTTATGTGTCCAGCCTACTGATGAGCCCATAAAAGGCATTCTTCATTTCTTTTTTTTAATAGATATGTTTATTTATTTGGTACAGGAGGGGCAGAAGGAGAGAGAGAGAGAGAGAGAGAGAACCTCAAGTAGACTCCCCACTGGGCATGGAGCCCAATGTGGGGCTCAGATCTCACAACCCTGAGATCATGACCTAAGTTGAAATCAAATGTCAGACACTTAACCAACTGAGCCACCCAGGTGCCCCATGAACATTCTTCATTTCTGTTGCAGTGTTTTGGTTTCTAGAATTTCCTTTTGATTTTGTCTTAGAGTTTCCATGTCCCTGCTTACATTACCTCTCTGTTATTGTATGTTGTCCAGTTTTTCTAATAGAGCCCTTAGCATATAGTTATTTTAAATTACTGTTCCAGTAATTCCACAATCTCAGCCATATCTTCGTCTGGTTCTGATGTTTTTTCTGTCTGTTGTTACTTTTGTTTTTGCCATTTAGTATGCCTCCTAATCTCTGGTTGGAAGCTGGATGTGATATCCTGGGTAAAAGGAACTCAGGCAAAAACAAATTTAGTGTGAGAATTTATTTTTATCTGGCTAGGAGTTAGGCTGGGTTTACTGTTTACTGTAGCTGTGTCAGAGGTGAAATTCCCACTGGTGCCCTTGTTTTTGCCACCCCTGTTGTCTTTGGATTTCCCTAGAAAATTCTTTTTAAATAAGGTCTGAGATATATAGTTCTTTCTGTTGTCATCTTGTTATTATACAGGAATCTTATTAGTGTGGTGTCATGGTGTTAGAGGAGGATTCTCTATTCCTGTGGATAGTTCTCAGTCTTTTGGTGAACTTGTATTCCTGAGCTGTGACCTTTAACAAGTGCTTTCCATTCTACCACATCTCCCAACTTAGGTGAGATAGGAAAACTAGAAGGGGCTGGAATTGGGTATTTCCATTCCTCCAGATTGGCTAGGCTCTGGCAAAACCTGAGGTGGTTAGGCTCTGGTCAAATAGATTACCTTTAGTGTAGGTTTTTTTTTTTTTTTAAGGAGAACAGACTATTCTGGGCATATTTCAAAATGGTTCCCCTCTACCGCCATCACAATTTTGAGGTACTTTTTCTCTAGTCTTCACACTGAGAACTTAGTGGGGCTCATGTAGGTAAAACTCATGAAAGTGTTGGGGCCTCCCTAAGATTGGGCCCTCCCTCTGGATTTTTTTTAACTCTTACGCTTCTCCACACAGACTTTCCAGCAGTTGGTCAATTACAGTCCAAATTTCTTATTCTAATTCTAGCTCCAGGGGTGGGCTTTTATTCTCAAAAGCCATAATTCTCTTGTATTCACCTCTCTACTTTGGGAGGCAGTCATTTGCCCTGTGACCTCAATTCTCTGATGAACCTAAGAATAGTTGTTGATTTTCAGTTTCTTCAGCACTTTTTTGCATGTATGAAGATAAGATGGATGACCTGCTGAGCTCTTCATATTTTGGACCTGATGTTTTTCAAAATAAGTTTTGTTCATGTTTTTTCCTTGTATTCATTTTTTTTTTACTGTAGAGAAGATTAGGATGGCATCTAAGATTCTTTCCAATACTAAGATTTTTTACATGATTAAAGATTTCAATCAGTAGTTAGTCCTACAGGGTTATACCTTTGCTAAATGCATTCTTGTATCTCAGCTGGTTAGATCTACTACACTTTTATTTTCCAAGCTATGTTGTAATGAAGCTTATATCTCATTTATAGTTAGTTTATTCCTAATGCTTTCCTGCAACCTCCTACAGGTCTGATTTGTTCTTTTCTTTTTATGGTTGCAAAATACACATACCATGAAATTTACCATTTTAACTGTTTTAAAATGTGCAATCAATGGTATTAAGTATATTCATGACGTTGTGCAACCATCACCTCTATCTTTGTCATCACTCCGAATGGAAAATCTGTACCCATCAGGCAATTATCCCCACCCCCGCCACCATTTCCCCCTGCCCTCAGCCCTTTGTAACCCCTAATCTGCTTTCTATCTCTGGATTGACCTATTCTAGATAATTCATATAAATGGAATCATACAATACGTGATCTTTTGTCTCTGACTTCTTTCACTTAGTGTTTTCTCTTTTTCCCTCCAGCTTTATAGAGGTGTGATTGGCAAACATATATACTTAAGGTGTATAATGTGATGTTTTGATATATGTGTACATGATATTATATACATTGTGAAATGTTTTAAGGCATTCTGATGTTTTTAAGGCTCATCCACACTGTGTGGCATGTATCAGTACTTCATTACTTTTTATGACTAAATGATGCTCTTCGTATGGTTACTCCACAATTTGCTTACCAGTTCACTCATTGATGGGCATATGGGTTGTTTCCACCCTTTGGCTATTGTAAATAGTACTGCTATAAACATATATGTTTAAGGATTTGTTTGAACAAATGTTTGTAATTCTTTTGAGTATATATCTAGGAATAGAATTGCTTGGTCATGTAGTAATTCTGTTTAATTTGTTGAGGAATTGCCAAACTATCTTGCACTGTTCCCCACAGAAGCTGTGCCATTTTGCATTTCTACAAGCAACATGTGGGGTTTTGAATTTCTCCATTATCCTCATTAACACTTGTCATTATCTGTTGTTTTAGTCATAATTATACTTGTGGTTGTGATTGGCATTTCTCTAATGATTGGTGATGGTTAACATCTTTTCACGTGGTTGTTGGCCATTTGGATATCTTCTTTGGAGAAATGTCTTTTGAAATCTTTGCCCTTTAGCTTTGCAGTGGCAGTATCATAGCCAATGAGATTTATCCAAGGCGCGATTATTGCTAATTGAAATCTTTGCCCTTTTATTTTTATTTATATTTATTTGACAGAGAGAGAGAGAGCACAAGTAGGCAGAGAGGCAGGCAGAGAGAGGAAGGGAAGCAGGCTCCCTGGTGAGCAGAGAGCCTGATGCGGGGCTCGATCCCAGGACCCTGGGATCATGACCTGAGCTGAAGGCAGAGGCTTTAACCCACTGAGCCACCCAGGTGCCCCTGAAATCTTTGCCCTTTTAAAAATTGGTTTATATTTTATTATGAAGTTGTATGAGTTCTTTATATGTTGTATATATGCCCACAACCGTATATCAGATATATGATTTGCAAATTTTTTCTTCTATTTAGAGGATTGTGTTTTCATTATCTTGATATCTTTTTTGTTGTTGTTGATATCTTTTTTAAAATAACAACTTTATTGATACATAAATCACATACTATACAACTTACCCATTTAAGGTATACAATTAATTGGTTTTTTTAAGATTTTATTTATTTATTTGAGATAGAGAGTGAGCAAGAGAGAGAGAGCTCATGAGAAGGGGCAGAGGGAGAGAGAGAAGCACATTCCAGAGCCAGACATAGGGCTTGATTCCAAGCCCCTGGAATCATGACCTGACCTGAAGGCAGATGCTTAACTGACTGAGCCACCCAGGCGCCGTGTACAATTAATTGGTTTCTAGAATATTCACAGTTCCACAACTATCACCACAATTACTTTTCGAATATTTTTATTATTCCAAAAGTAAACCCCATACCCATTTGCAATTACTCCTCACTGTTCTTTTCTTCCGAAGATTTTACTTGATGTGTTTGTCATTGACCTTGAGAGCTGCTGAGCTGTGTAGTCAGCCTTGAGAGCTTATGGTAAAGTTTCCTGATCTGTAATATAGAGAATACAGCTTTCCTGGTATAAATTGCTATAGAGTGTTTGGAAATTATCCCCCTGAAATATTACCTTATAAAAACAGTAACCACCTTGAAATTATATATTTTTTAAAGATTTTACTTATTTATTTGACAGAGAGATCACAAGTAGGCAGAGGAGCAGGCAGAGAGAGACCGGGGAAGCAGGCTCCCTGCTGAGCAGAGAGTCCGATGCGGGGCTCAATCCGAGGACCCTGAGATCATGACCTGAGCCGAAGGCAGAGGCTTAATCCACTGAGCCACCCAGGTGCCCCTGAAATTATATTTCTTAAGAGATCCATACCCTTGGGGCACCTGGGTGGCTCAGTGGGTTAAAGCCTCTGTCTTCAGCTCAGGTCATGATCCCAGGGTCCTGGGATCAAGCCCGCATCAGGCTTTCTGCTCAGCAGGGAGCCTGCTTCCTCCTCTCTCTTTGCCTGCCTCTCTGCCTACTTGTGATCTCTGTCTGTCAAATAAATAAATAAAACCTTTTAAAAAAGAGAGAGAGATCTATACCCTCATGAATGCCATCAGAGACCAAATACCTACAACCCTAGAGTCATTTTCAGAGAGCTCATTCATTTCAAGTGGATTGTTTTATTTTTTTAAAGATTTTATTTATTTATTTGACAGAGAGAGATCACAAGTAGGCAGAGAAGCAGGCAGAGAGAGAGGAGGAAGCAGGCTCCCCGCTGAGCAGAGAGCCCGATGTGGGGCTCGATCCCAGGACCCCGGGATCATGACCTGAACCGAAGGCAGAGGCCTTAACCCACTGAGCCACCCAGGCGCCCCTCAAGTAGATTGTTTTACAGAAGGATTATACTAATTGACTCTCGTGCTGCTTCCAACCCTGAAATCCATTCGAGAAAGTAGCAAAAGGAAATGAGGTAAGAAACTCCTTATTTCTAAATTTAGTATTCACTGTTCCTAAGTTGGAGTTACCCACATCTCAGCTTAAAGGGCAGAAACGAGTCAGTAGGCTGCTTTAGACTGAGCCTTAAAGATGCCATTATCCTTGTGGCATTTTTTTTTAAGATTTTATTTATTCACTTGATAGACAGAGATCACAAGTAGGCAGAAAGGCAGAGAGAGAGGAGGAAGCAGGCCATCTGCAGCAGAGAGCCCAATGCGGGACTCGATCCCACGACCCTGGGATCATGACCCGAGCCGAAGGCAGCGGCTTTAACCCGCTGAGCCACCCAGGCGCCCCCCCTTGTGGCATTTCTAAGACCAGGGTCTGATCTCTTATTTTGTAGGTCCAGAAACCTAGTTTTGTCAGTTCATCCAAAGATGATCAGGCTAAAAGTACTAACTTGAATTCTGTGGCGAACAGATCAGAGATATCACTGTATTGGGCGCCTGGGTGGCTCAGTGAGTTAAAAGCCTCTGCCTTCAGCTTGAGTCATGATCTCAAGGTTCTGGCACCGAGGCCCGTGTTGGGCTCTCTGCTCGGTGGGGGGCCAGCTTCCCTCTCTCTCTCTCTGCCTGCCTCTCTGCCTACTTGTGATCTCTGTCTGTCAAACAAATTTAAAAGGAAATACCACTGTATTAATTTTTTTCTTAAATATATATAGCATTTTTTAAAAGATTACTTATTTTTAGAGGAGAGCCTGAGCAAGCATGGGAGGAGGGACATAAGGAGAGAGTCTTAAGCCAACACCACACAGAGCAGAGTCCAACTCGGGATTTGATCTCTTGACCCTAACCTGAGCCAAAACCAAGAGTTGGATGCTTTTTTTTTTAAAGATTTTTTTTTCTCTTTTTAACAATGTTAAATTGTGAAAAAAAAATCTTTTTTTAAAGATTTTATTTAAAGATTGTTTATTTGAGAGAGAGAGCACCAGCAAGAGAGAGAGGGGTACCTGAGTGTCAGTTAAACATCCAACTCTTGACCCACCCAGGTGTCCCTCCACTACATTTTCTTTATCCATTCATTCACTGACCAGATACTTGACTTGCTTCCACCTTCTGGCTACCGTGGATAATGCTGCTTTGAAGATGAGTGTACAAATATCTGTTCAAGTCCCTGCTTTCAGTTTGTTTGAGTACCTACCCAGGAGTAGAATTGCTATTTTGTTTTTTTTTTTAAGATTTATTTATTTATTTATTTGTCAGAGAGAGGGAGAGAGAGCGAGCGAGCACAGGCAGAGGCAGAGGGAGAAGCAGGCTCCCTGCCTAGCAAGGAGCCCGATATGGGACTCGATCCCAGGACGCTGGGATCATAACCTGAGCCGAAGGCAGCTGCCCAACCAACTGAGCCACCCAGGTGTCCCGCTATTTTGTATTTTTAATCATATTTTACATTTTGTTTTTCAACTCACTTTTTTCTTTAAATGTGTTACTTTTAATTAGAAAAAAGTTACTTAATGGGACGCCTGGGAGGCTCAGTTGGTTAAGCGGTTGCCTTCGGCTCAGGTCATGATCCCAGCGTCCTGGGATCGAGTCCCACATCAGGCTCCTTGATAGGCAGGGAGCCTGCTTCTCCCTCTGCCTCTGCCTGCCACTCTGTCTGCCTGTGCTCGCTCCTGTGCTCTCTATCTGACAAATAAA
>ML097385.1:52654-66736 GCA_003697995.1 Taxidea taxus jeffersonii
CCCCCCCCCCCCCGGCCTCTCTGCCTACTTGTGATCTGTCAGATAAATAAATAAAATCTTAAAAAAAGAAAAGAATGAGGCTCTACCCTAGGCCCACGTTCTTAAAATGTGGCCTCTCTCCATTACCTGGTATGCTTATTTAAAATACACAATCCCAGGGTGCCTGGGTGGCTCAGTCATTAAGTATCTGCTTTTGGCTCAGGTCATGATCCCAGGACAGTGGGATAGTGCCCCACATCGGGCTACCCACTCAGTGGGAAGCGTGCTTCTCCCTCTCCTTCTCCCCCTGCTTGTGTTCCCTCTCTCTCACTGTCTTTCTCTCTGTCAAATAAACTAGTAAAATCTTTTAAAAAATAAATAAAGCTCCCCATGATTTTATGCACATTAATGTTTGAGAGAGCCTGCTTTAGAGAGTGAGTATAGACAGAATACTTTGAGGACTCCATTTTCCTTATTTTCTATAATAAACATGTATCATTTTTATTTTTTTAAAGATTTTATTTTTTTTAAAGATTTTATTTATTTATTTGTTAGAGAGAGAGAGAGCGAGCACAGGCAGACAGAGTGGCAGGCAGAGGCAGAGGGAGAAGCAGGCTCCCTGCCGAGCAAGGAGCCTGATGCGGGACTCAATCCCAGGACGCTGGGATCATGACCTGAGCCGAAGGCAGCTGCTTAACCAACTGAGCCACCCAGGCGTCCCTAAAGATTTTATTTTTAAGCAATCTCTGCACCCAACATGGGGCTCAAACTTACAACCTTGAGATCAAGAGTCTCTTGCTCAGGATGCCTGGAGGGCTTAGTCAGTTAAGTGTCTGCCTTTGCCTCAGGTCCTTATCCCAGGGTCTGGGATGGAGTCCTGTATTGGGCTCCCTACTCAGTGGGGAGCCTGATTCTCCCTCTGCCTGCCACTCCCCCTGCTTATGCCCCATCTCTCACTCTCTCTCTCATTCTGATAAAGAGAGAGAGAAAGAAAGAAAGAAAGAAAATAAGTCTTTAAAAAAAGGAAAGAAAAGAGTCTCCTACTCTACTGACTAAGCCAGCCAGGCACCCCTAAAACATGTATCATTTTAAGTGGACAACATCTTTTAAAATTTCGGATACTGATGTGTGGTGAGCTCTCAGGATCATAGTTCTTATTCCACCATATACCTTCACATTTGCCTTTTTTGTAGTTAGGCATATTTCCCTTCTCCCTACCCCTATGTCTGCCTAATCTTGTCTCGACTTCAGAATCAAGTGGCTAAAGGAAGAAAAGCTTAGTAAAGAGACTTAGGATTTTGTTTTGTTTTATTTTTTTTAATCTACTACTTCTTTGTTGGTACCATTTCCCATCCCTCAAACAATAACTTAAAAAGCAATCACTAACTTTCAGTGTAAACCCTTTTATATTAAGTTTCTTGGAAGGTCAGGGCCATACTGCCTACTCATGGGTTGTGGGGGCTGTAGCCATGGGTTTCTCAAGACAAGGAGCCCCTAGAGAGCTGGAAACATTCAATCTTTAGGCACTTACTCCTTTGTCAAGGTGTTCTTTTTTTTTTAAGATTTTATTTATTTATTTGTCAGAGAGAGAGAGAGAGCTAGCACAGGCAGACAAAGTGGCAGGCAGAGGCAGAGGGAGAAGCAGGCTCCCTGCTGAGCAAGGAGCCCGATGTGGGACTCGATCCCAGGACGCTGGGATCATGACCTGAGCCGAAGGCAGCTGCTTAACCAACTGAGCCACCCAGGCGTCCCTGTCAAGGTGTTCTAAACAAAGATCACAAATAAACCATAAAGGTTGTATTTAGTGTGAAGAGAAAAATTGGCATATAAGAGGGCTAGCTCCAAGTCTGGTACTTTAAGGACCTGCAGCCTTTTCCCAGTTATCTCTGCCTGTCCAGTCAGTGTTCCTACAGAAGTGAGGCTATCACCTGGGCCAAAGAGTTTAAATGTTTTCTGTGTAAGATTTGTATGGTAAAAGGGTGCCTGGGTGGCTCAGTCGGTTAAGTGTCGGCCTTCAGCTCAGGTCATGATCTCAGGGTCCTGGGATCGGGTCCCGCATCAGACTCCCCACTTAGTGGGATGTCTGCTTATCCCTCTCCCTCTGCCCCTCCCCCTGCTTGTGTGCACTCTCTCACTCTCTCTCTCAATTAAATAAATAAAATCTGTTTAAAAAAAGATTTGTATGGTGATGGTCAATCTAGCTCTCTCCTCTCACCTGCATCTTTGTTCCCTACCACCACTAACAATCTTTTACAACTACACTGCCTTATCTGGAAGTGAAATACCAATCTAGAGAGTTCCAAACTTCAACATAGAAATGAAACTACAGGGATGCCTGGGTGGCTCAGTTGGTTAAGCAGCTGCCTTCGGCTCAGGTCATGATCCCAGCGTCCTGGGATCGAGTCCCACATCAGGCTCCTTGCTCGGCAGGGAGCCTGCTTCTCCCTCTGCCTGCCTCTCTGTCTGCCTGTGCTCGTTCGCGCTCTCTCTGACAAATAAATAAAATCTCTTAAAAAAATGAAACTACAGCAGAGCAATGTCCACTCTGTTATCTCAAGTCCAGGGCACTACTTGCTGATCCCAGAGGTAGGAAGAGGCCATAATTCTTGGGTTTATTCCCCCACAGATAGTCAGAAACCAGACAGGGAAGGTGGGCAAGAAGGCTGGATCCCCAGAGACTGAAGTGTGGGTGGGCAGAACACTTAACTTAGTGCCAGTTGAAGGCATCTGGGCCTCACCTTAAACCCTTCTAATCTGTTCTGTTCCTAGCCCTGAAACCTTCATGACTCTAGCCTTTGCATTCTTTTCCAGGTGACTCGAGTGATGTCTAAAAGGAGAGAGGAAGGCTGTAGTAACATGCAAAGCAGATCTGCCTTTAGGGAATGCTTGCTCTCCTTGACTCTAGATTCCAAGACTTCAATCTTTTCCATTCAACTTACATTTTATGAGTACTTATGTATGCTAGGTATTTTGTGAGACTTTAAGATAAGAAGTTGAGTAAGATTTGGGCCCTGTCCAGGAAGGGTTCATAATTTGGTGGGGAACACAGAAATATGAACAAATAATTACCACATTAGAAAGTACAAGTACTAGAATAGAGCTGTTAGAGGGGTGCTGTGAGAAAATAATCCTCAAGCCAGAGTCTAATTTTTAGGTCAGATCTGATCTAACTCTTGTCGGGTTCCTGACCCGGTCTGGAGAAGAATGCGCGGAGTCCAAAAGCTCTTAAAGCAAAGACTGTGGATCTGGGATGGGGAGGAGGCTTGCCCACCACCTCCAGAGGCAGTGAAGGGGTGGTGAGCACAAGGGGCTCCCCAGATGGCTTCCCCTGACTGCCACCACGTTGCTTCTGGGGGCCCTTGGGAATCTCCTTTGGTTCCCTCTTCTGGCACCAGTGCCACTGGAAAATCAAACTCAGGCACATTAACAATTTTGGAAGTTTGAGCAAAAACCCATTCGAATTGGGCAGCAACAAACTGGAGGTGTTTGGGGCCTGTGGCTTAAAGCCTAGTTGGCTGTTTGTAATTGATTGTCCTTAATGTTTGGATTTGGTAACCTTGAGGGCTTTATAGGCTTAGATTTTGGTTTGCTTATATAGGCCACCATTGGCCTTAGAGCTGCATCAGTCTAATGGCGTCCTTATTTAATTAATTTAGCAATATACATATTTAAAGATTTATAAATGTATCTGTATTATGCTAAACATGAGTAGATACTGTGGCCTCCAATTTTTTTTAAAGATTTTATTTATTTATTTGACAGATCACAAGTAGGCAGAGAGGCAGACAGAGAGAGGAGAAAGCAGGCTCCCCACAGAGCAGAGAGCCCGACACGGGGCTCGATCCCAGGACCCTGAGATCATGACCCAAGCCGAAGGCAGCGGCTTAATCCACTGAGCCACCCAGGCGCCCCTGTGGCCTCCAATTCTTATCCCTTACCCATATGGGTCATTTTAGCCTCTTGCCTTTGCTTCTCTATACCCTCCCACTCCTAACAGTGAGAAACCTGATGAGAATCCATCATCTGGTTACTTAATTGCTCAATTCCAGTATATATGTATAATGGTTTCAGAATTGCTAGCATGTAACTTCACGGGAAACAACTGTATTTTTTTTTACAATTTCATTTATTTATTTGAGAGAGAGAGAGAATGCAAGAGAACACAAGTAGGGGGAACTAGAGAGGCGGAGGGAGAAGCAGGCTCCCCACCAAGCAGGCAGCCTGATGAGGGACTCAATCCCAGGACCCTGGGATCATAACCTGAGCTGAAAGCAGAGGCTTAACCCACTGAGCCACCCAGGTGCTCCGGGAAACAACTGTATTGACCAGAATGGAGCGCTTCATATGTATTCACTTTTTCCTATAATTTTCCAGATAACCTTCATTTATAAAAGTTACTTAGGTTTGTACCTCTGCCCTTACCTAATTCTGTAAGGTTATTTCATGACATTTGTAATATAGTTAGATTCTTTTTTTCACATTCTACATTCTGACCTTGTATCCCTTGATCCTCTAAATGACTTTTTATTTTAATTGCGTACATTAAGTTTCACTCATTGTGCTCTAACGTTCTGGAAGTTTTGAAAACTGTGTAAAGTAGCCACCATTACAGTATCATGGAAAATAGTTTCACTGGACTAAAATATTCCTGGCTTCACCTAGTCAATCCTCTTCCCCAAATTCCTGGAAACCATCAATATTTACTGTCAGTAGTTTTGCCTCTTCTAGAATGTCACATAAGTGGAATTTGACAGTATGCAGTCTTTTCAGACTGGCTTCTCACACATAAAAATATATGTTTAAGGGGCACCTGGGTGGCTCAGTGGGTTAAGCCGCTGCCTTCGGCTCAGGTCATGATCTCAGGGTCCTGGGATCGAGTCCCGCATCGGGAAATCTCTGCTCAGCAGGGAGCCTGCTTCCCTCCCTCTCTCTCTGCCTGCCTCTCTGCCTACTTGTGATCTCTCTCTGTCAAATAAATAAATAAAATCTTTAAAAAATATATATATATGTTTAAGATTCATGCATGGTTTGAATGCATTCATTGCATGGTTTGAAAGCTCATTTCCTCTTATCACCCAATAGCATTCCATTGTTTGGATATACCAGTTTGTTTATCCATTCACTTAACTGAAAAAGATCTTGGGGCACCTGGCAGGCTCAGTTGGGAGACTGTGTGACTCTTGATCTCGGAGTTGTGGGTTTGAACCCCACATTGGGTGTAGAGATTACTAAAAACTAAATAAATAAACTTAACAAAATCTTGGTTGCTTCTAGGTTTCAGTGATTATGAATAAAGCTGCTATAAATATTCACATGCAAAAAAAAATTCCTCACAGAAGAAATATTTGAGCTGAATATTTAAGGAAAAGGAGGAGTTTACTACGTAGAACAAGAGAGAACTGCATGAGGAAAGGCAGAGAGGAAAGAAAGAACATGGCATGTTTAGGGGGCCATCAGAAAGTTCTTTCTCCTTTTTTTTTTTTAAGCGATCTCTACACCCAACATGGGGTTGAACTCATGGCCCTGAGATCAAGAGTTGCGTGCTTTACCAACTGAGCCAGCCAGGTACCCCAGAAAGTTCTTTCTAATTGGAATGGTACATTTATGATTACAGATTAGGAAAGGCAGAATGGGACCAGATCATAAAAACTCATGGAGTTGGGGACGCCTGGGTGGCTCAGTTGGTTAAGCAGCTGCCTTCGGCTCAGGTCATGATCCCAGCGTCCTGGGATCGAGTCCCACATCGGGCTCCTTGCTTGGCAGGGAGCCTGCTTCTCCCTCTGCCTCTGCCTGCCACTCTGTCTGCCTGTACTCGTGCGCTCTCTCTCTCTCTAACAAATAAATAAATAAAATCTTAAAAAAAAACAAAAAAAACTCATAGAGTTGGGCTTTATTCTTATAGAACCAATGTTTCCAACTTCACTGAATCATAGTCTACCTTCACTATTTTTCATTTCTTAAGTTTAGACAGTAATATCTTAGAAACCTTGAGTTTAATGTTTTCTTATAAAAATTGAAACAAAAGTATACCCATTAAAATAAAAATATATTTATATGTGCTAAGAGTGGTACACTGTAACTGTTTAGAAAGATAATTCTGAGTACCCTCTGTAAGAGAGACTGAGGAGAGGAGTAAAATGGGATTATTTTAAAAGCTATTCAAGTACTGAGAGATGATATTGTCCTGAACTAAAAAAAGCCTTATTGGCAGAGGTGGTAAAGAAGGGAAGGGATTTAGAAAGAGATTTAGGAACTGGAGTAGATAGGATTTATGATTAATTAGAGGAAGATAGGGATATTTATGAGCTAAAATCTGGATCTGGTGACTAATTAAGTGGAAGGGTGGAAGATTACAGAAAAGGATGGATCTAGAATTACTTTTAAGTCTCTTAGGAGTGAATGATGACACCAGTTCATTAAAGTAGAGAATAATAGCAAAAGCAAGTTTGAGGGAAAACATTTCCCTCAAAAGTTTCTTTAATTGCAATTTTCTTTTAAATTATAAATATAGTATGTTCTCACTGTAAGAAGTGAAATAATCTATAAATACAATAAGGTGGGGCACCTGGGTTGCTCAGTGTTTTAAACATCTGCCTTTAGCTCAGGTCATGATCCCAGGGTCCTGGGATCAAACCCTGCATCCCTTCCTGCTCAGCAGGGAGTCTGCTTGTCCCTCTCCCTCAGCCCCTCCCCACTCTGCTCGTGCTCTCTTGCTCTCTCTCTCAAATAAATAAAGAAAATCTTTTTGAAAATACAAGAAGGTGGGGCACCTGGGTGGCTCAGTGGGTTGAAGCCTCTGCCTTCGGCTCAGGTCATGATCCCAGGGTCCTGGGATCGAGCCCCGCCTCGGGTTCTCTGCTCAGCAGGGAGCCTGCTCCCCCCTCTCTCTGCCTGCCTCCTCTGCTTCCTTGTGATCTCTGTCAAATAAATAAATAAAATATTTAAAAAAAGAAAATACAAGAAGGTAAATAAAGTTAATAATCTCTTTCTTTTTATATCCCCCTCTCTCCCCCCACCTTATAACACTGTTTCTTGTTCTCTTTCTCTTTTTGTGGTTACTTGAACATTTTTTAGAGTTCAATCTTGATTTTTTTTATTATTTTTGAACACAGTGCTTTGTGTAGTTTTCTTAGTTGTTGATCTAGGTATTATGATGTATATATGTCATTTATTATGACTACTGGTATCGGTGCTTTACCACTTCAAGTGAAGTATAGAGGCCTTTTTTCCATTCAGATTCCTTTACTTTGCCCACTTTTAAAATATATACTTAAGTATTTCTTCTATATATACTGAGCCACCACATCAGATGGTGTTATAATTTTTGCTCTATCAAATATGATTTAAGGAATGCATGAAAAGGATAGTATACCCCTATTTTTGCACATTCTGAGCATTGTTCTTTCCTTTCTAAATTTCCAGGCCTCCTCCTTTTATCATTTTTCTGCTCAGAGAACTTCCTTTAGCCATTCTTTAAGGGCAGATTTGCTAGCAACAAATTCTCTCAATTTTCCTTTATTGGAAGGATAGTTTTACTCAACATACAAGTTGTTGTTGACAAGTTCTTTTTCTTTTTTATTACTCTTTATTTTTTAGAAGTTTTAGATTTACAGAAAAAATGAGAAGATAGTACAGAGAATTCCCATATTCCCACACCCAGCTTCCCCTATTGTTAACATCTCACATGAGTATAGTACGGTTATTATGGTTAGTAAAACAATATTGATACCTTATTCAAGTCCATACCTTATTCAGATTTCCTTAGTTTTTACCTACTGCCTTTTATCTGTTCCAGGACCATCTAGGAGGCCACATCATATTTAGTTATCACATGTCCTTAGGCTCCTCTTGGCTATGACAGTTTCTCAGACTTTTCTTACTTTTGATGACCTTGATAATTCTGTGGAGAACTGGTCTGCTATTTTGTAGGCTCTCTCTCTGTCGGAATTTGATGTAAGATTAAACTGGGGTTATAGGTTTTGAGGAAGAAGACCACAGAGGTAAAAATACCATTTTCACCACAACATATTAAGGGTACATACTGTCACAATGACTTAACACTTTTTTTTTTTTGAAGTAAGCTCTACACCCAACATGGGGCGTGAACTCACAATCCCGAGATCAAGAGTCACATGCTGTACCAGCTCAGCCAGTCAGGCGCCCCTTTGACTTACCACTTTTGATGTTCACCTTGAACACTTGTCTGAGGTGATATTTGTCAGGTTCCTTCACAATAAAGTTACTCTTTTATTCCCCTTCCCATATTGTACTCTTAGATGTTACTGTGTACACCTAAGCTTAAGGAATAGAAAGTTGTGCTTCATCTCCTTGAGAACGAAGTAGCTACACAAGTTATTTAGAATTTTGCATGGGAGATTTATCTCTTCACCCTGATGCATGTATGTTTGTTTACATGTACTTATCTATCCATCTAATCAGCCAATCAATTATTTATATCAGCCTAGATTCATGAATATTTATTTATTTATTTGTTTGTTAAGATTTTATTTATTTGACAGAGAGAGACACAGCCAGAGAGGGAACACAAGTGGGGTGGGTGGGAGTGGGACAGGCAGGCTTCCCACCAAGCATGGAGCCCGATGTGGGACTCAAACCCAGGACCCTGGGACCCCATCATGAATATTTATTTTATACTGTGGTATATGTTACTGTGTTGCTCAAATTGTTTTAGCTTTGGCAACTGGGAGTTCTTTTATTTGGCTCCTTGTCCCTTTGACGTGCTCCTTCCATTGTGTTTTTTTCTTTTTCTTTTGAGCAGTTCCTTACTTTCTGGCACTACAAGATGTTCCAAGCTCAAATTGCAGATTTCCTGCCCCAGTATAACACTTTACTGCACTTGAAAATTTTTGTGCAACTTCCTTCTGGTCTGTATGGTTTCAGATGAGAAATCTGCTGTCATTCAAATTGATGTCTTCCTATAAGTAATGCATCTTTTCTCTTTGGCTCACTTAAGGATTTTTTTTCTTTGTCTTTTGTTTTGTTTTCAGAAGTTTAATTCTGAGGGGCATCTGGGTGACTCATTCAGTTAAAGGTCTTCCTTCAGCTCAGGTCATGATCTCAGGGTCTTGGGATCAAGCCCCCACATCAGGCTCCCTGCTCAGCGGGAGGCCTGCTTCTCCCTCTCCCACTCCCCCTGCTTGTGCTCCCTCTCTCACTGTCTTTCTATCAAATAAATACATAAATAATCTTTAAAAAAACTATATATACATATGTGTATATATATAAATGTATATACATATATATATGAAGAGTATTTGTTGCAGCATTATTAGTAGCAAAAAAGTTGGGAATAGTCTGTAGGGTCAGAGAGAATGCATTATTTGGGGGAGCTCCTCAGTGCTGTGGGTGGAGCTAATCATATTCCTCATTTTATTTTATTATTTTTTTAAGATTTTATTTATTTGACAGACAGAGATCACAGTAGGCAGAGAGGCAAGCAGAGAGAGAGGAGGAAGCAGGCTCCCTGCCAAGCAGAGAGCCCAATGCGGGGCTCCATCCCAGGACCCTGGGATCATGACCTGAGGCGAAGGCAGAGGCTTTACCACTGAGCCACCCAGGCGCCCCATATTCCTCATTTTATATGACATTACTGTCATTGGCCCATGCAAGCTTCCTCCCTTGTTTGTTTGTATTTTCTCTTTTAGTCCTGAGCCCTCTCTACCCCACAAGCAACCATTCCTTAATGTGTGTTCTTTTGTTTGTAGTCTTATGAAATGAAATTTGGTTTTATGTGTATGTTATTTTCATTTACATAAATGATATTTTGTCAGGCATCCCAATTTTGTTGTTTTTGCTGTTCAGCTCTCTGTCATAAAAGCCACTCCTATTGTTGTATGTATGCATCTAAGGCATTACTTCTAACTACTGCATAGTACTCCAAGGTATCTAACTACTGCATTTTCCCTATCCACTTCTCCAGTGATGAGCAAGCAGACTACCACCAACTTCCCATTAACACAAACAACAATGTGATGAGTATCCTTGTATGTGTGCTCTACAGACGTGTGTGGCAATTTCTTTGACATATAATATAAAATATATAATATATAAAATACATACTTTGTATTTTTTATTTTTTATTTGATTTGATTTTTTAAAGAATTTTACTTGTTTACTTGACAGTGAGAGGGAACACAGCAAGGGGAGTGGGAGAGGGAGAAGCAGGCTTCTTGCAGAGCAGGGAGCCCAATACAGGGCTCCATCCCAGGATGCTGGGATTGTGACCTGAGCTGAAGGCAGACGCTTAATGATTGAGCCTCCCAGGCACCCCATTGATTCGATTTTGTAAGTAAGCTCTATTTATGCCCAGTGTGGGTCTTGAACTCATGACCCTGAAATCAAAAGTCACATGCTCTACCAGCTGAGCCAGTCAGGCACCCCTGTATTTTATTTTTTAATAGTTAACGCCAGATTACTTTCCTAAAAGGTTGTATAGCAAGTCATACGTGTACCAGTTGTGTGCCTGTTTGCCTTAATCTTCACCTACACTGAATGTTATCATTCTCATTAATGTGTGCCCATCTTTCTGAGAAATATTGCATTTATTGCTCTAATTTGCATTTTCCTGTTTACTAGATAAGGTTGGGCATCTTTTCATGTTTTGGGCAATCTGAATTTCTTCTGTAAATTACCCTGTTTGGAACTGAATTCTGAATGTGTTGAGTTTGCAATATCTAGAAGCATCATCTCTGAGTCTGTTTTTCCACAGAGGATTGGAGTAGGGAGTTAGCAAATTGGCAGTCCACAGTTCACGGGTGATAGCCAAAATCATCTAAATGGGATGTAAAAATAGGATCATCCCTGGAAACAGTGTCAGAGGAAAAAAGAGCTGACTAGAACCTCTGCAAATCCAACATTGGAGCAGCAGACAGAAGAAGAGTCAGGAAGAATGTGACAAGGAAAAATCATAGAGGAAAAGAAACAGCAGACAGCAATGTCTGAAGCCCAGGAAGCCAAGGGAGGAGAGATTTTTCAAAGAGGAGGTTGAGAGCCCTGGGATCAAAGGCCATAGGGAGGTCCTGTGAAGTTAGGACTGAAAAGTATCCATTTGATTTGGCAATTAGGGTGTTATTTGTCATCTTCGTGAGTACTGTTTATATGGTAAGGGCAGAAACCAGATTGCAGGGGGCCAAGTAGAGACTGGGAGGTGAGAAAGTGTAGGTATAGTGAAATATAGATGATCCTTTAAGGGAGTTTGGACCTAAAGGGAAGAAGAAAGGGTAACAGAGAGATTTTAAGGTTTGGGGAGGGCTACATTTGTTTTAAGAAAGAAGAGGCTTGTTCATTTATACAGCCTTAGAGACAGGAGAAAGAGAGGTTAAAAAAGAAGTTGAAAGGACCTCCTGATTTCCCTCCCAAACTTGCTTCTCCCCAAAACTTTCCAATCTTAGTAAATGGCCTTACCGCTGCTTAGTTGCTCAACCTCCAAACCTGGATATGACCCTTGAGTCCCCCCTTTCTGTCATTCCATTTTAGGAGCTAGTGGGGACTGTTGGGAGAGTACCTACATTTTTTTTCTTCTTTTGTTTTTTAAGGATTTTTTTGTAAGTAATCTCCACACCCGATATGGGGCTCGAACTCCTAACCACAAGATCAAGAGCCATGTGCTCTACTAACTGAGCCAGCAAGGCACCCTCAGAGGGGGTGTAAATCTACTACTCTAACAACCTCACCTTGCTTGCCAAAGCCCGGCTAGGGCAGGATGTGGGAGCCATGAAAGTCAGAGGCAGAAAGAGGATGTGCTTGCTTTTCATTTCCTGACCATGTGCGACAATAATAGTCAATGTTGAGAGCAGAGTAGATGGAAGCTTTAACCAGCTAACTTTTTAACCAGCTTCTTTCGACTGTTAAGAACAATACATTGGCTTCAGTGCTGTATTTACAATTAATGATGAGGAGCATTATTAGCAAGAGGGCACAAATTAGTGTTGTAGCTCCTCTTCGTAATAGGTATTAATTCTGCTCTCCCTTCCAGTTCTCTGGTGAGGAAGAGGATTAGGACCCTGTCTGATCATAATGAAAGGGAAGGACATGGGGTAGTGGCTGCGTGTGAGGGAAATTAGCCTTTGTTTGAAACATCTACTCTGTGCGTTTAAACTCACCAGCCTTAAATTTCTACCAGCAAGGATTGTGTCTGAACCCTCAATATCTGGCACCTCGAGGAGGTGCCCGATGAGTGTTTGAATCTAAGCCATTCAACGATCTCATTTAATCCCTGCGATAATTTCGGAGGTCAAGAGCTTTCCTTACAGACTAGAATACAAAAGCTTCTAGAACTGGGTAGCTTGCCCAAATTCAGGCTTAGGGGAATGCACGTGCACCGAAGTCCCCACAGATTAGTGTCAATGCTTCGTTCTAGAGGAGGGTCAGTGCTTTGGGGTAAGGAGTGAGGCTATGGCAAAGAGACTGGTTGTTTCTCCTCCCTGATATGCTTTGGAGCAGGGATTTTTTAGCCTCGAACACGATATTGGCCGACGCATAATTCTTTGTTTTGGGGCGTGGGGTGGGGGCGCGGGGCGGGGCGTTCTGTGCTTCCTGAGACGTTTGCCAGCATCTCTGGCCTCTACCCACTAGGTGTCAGTAGCATTCCCTTCCCACCTGACTACCTTGTAACAACCAAAACTGCAATGTCAAGGGTTAAAACCACCCCTGCCTGAGAACCTCCAGTGCCTAGGAGGCTCACAGATCAGGGCAGGTGCCGCCCAGGATCCCCTTTGTACTCAAAGAGTGACTCTTCCTCAGCTTTTCTCCCTAGGAAGCCAGCAGTGGGGAACTTGATGTGAGCACTAATGGACAATTCTAAATCCTAGCACTTTTCCCGGGCCCTTCATACCTCTTCCTTTCAGTTATAAATGTCTTCTGTTTTCCCTTCCCTGCATCCCCCACCTCCACCCCTACCCCAGCTCTTTCTCCCTTAAAAGGCCAAAGTTGTGTTTTGTATGAGAACAGCACCCCATAGGCACTGTAGCAGCTGTCCCTGGGAGCTAGTTTGAATATTCTGGTGTAATCCAGGCCCTTTCTGCTACCAAACTTTTCTCTAAGCCCTGAGGCTGTTTGGCTCTCTACCCCCATGGTCTTCTTTGTCATACGGAGATGCCAGTCATATTTGTGGGATTCCATCCATTGTTAAAAAAAAAAAAGTAGTGGAGTCAGATCTATCTGAATCCGAGGCCCATCCTCTCTCCTTTACCCCAGTGTTTTTCAGACTTTAGCATGGATCAGAATCACTTGGAGGTCTGGTTGCCAGATTTAGGAGAAAATAAAGCAAACAAACAAACAAACAAACAAAAAAACCCAAACCAAAACACACACAAAAAAACCCCAAACGACAAAATGCTCAGTTAAGTTTGAAGTTGAATATGAGTGTGTCCCAAATCTTGCAAATATTTACACTAAAAAATTATTCATTGTTTATCAGAAATTCAAATTTAACTAGACCATCTAGTATTTTATCTGGACCTTGCCTACAGGGCTTATTAAGACACAGATTGTTGGGCCCTGCCCTCCAAGAGGTTCTGATTCAGGAGCTCCAGATGGGGCCTGAGAATTTGCACATGCTGGTCTGGGGGACTGTGGGAGTGGGCAACACGTTAGAGATCCTGGGCAAATAGGTTGCAAGGAACAAGGTTAAGAGTGTTGCCTGTGTGAAGCCTTACCCCACACCACCAGAGCAGGAGAGAAGAAAACAGTTAAAACTTAAAGCAGGGTTCAACTTTTTTTTTCCAAGTCCTGAACCACCTGATCAGAAATCTATGCATGAGGCTCTATGAATTTGTATTGCTTAACGGTAGCCTGCTACCTATTCAAAGCCATGGATTTGAAGCAGTAATACAAAGGCAGTCGAAAACTCAGTTTAGGAAGCTGTGCTTACCATTTATCAAAGGTTAGGCATTGCTCAATTTTGATTAAGTCAATGTTTGATTAAGTTTGATTAAGTCAATGAGAATGACTCATTTTCTAAACTGATTCCTGACAATGATGCTGTTACCACAGTTCTTTTAAAAAAAATTTTTTTTTAAAGATTTTATTTATTTATTTGATAGACAGAGATCACAAGTAGGCAGAGAGGCAGAGAGAGAGAGG
>ML097386.1:1879-46224 GCA_003697995.1 Taxidea taxus jeffersonii
AGGAAAAGAAAAAATGAAACAAGATGGGATCGGGAGGGAGACAAACCAAAAGAGACTCTTAATGTCATAAAACAAACTGAGGGGGGTGGGGGGGAGAGGGGTTGGGAGAGGGTGGTGGGGTTACATTATATGTTTAAATAAAAAAGCTTAAAGAAAAAAAATGTACCATTTTGTCTGTTCTGAATGTAGGTACAAAAATCCTCAAAATTCTAGCAAACAGAATCCTGCAACATTTTAAGAGGATTAAAAAATTACTAGGTGAGATTCATCCCAGGAGTGTAAGATTGGTTTAACATAGGAATTCTGGGGTGCCTTGGTGGCTCAGTTGGTTAAGCCTCCAACTCTTGGCTTTGGCTCTGCTCATGATTGCAGGGTCCTGAGATCAAACCCTGCATTGGGCTTAATGCTCAGCAGGGAGTCTGCTGGAGATTCTCTCCCTCTCCCTTTGCCCCTTATCCTGCTTTCTCTCTCTCTCAAATAAATAAATAAATCTCTGAGAAATAGTGGGAATTCTAATCAATGCAATACTCCATATTAATAGGATATAAAGGGAAAAAAGAGACCATTTCAAAGGACACAGCAACAATGAAAATTTATATCTAGCAAGAGACTTATGGCAAGAATATATAAAAACACAACTCAAAAATAAAGCAATAATTAATGGAAGTAAAAAGAATAAAAGGAGATAAATTATCAATGAGCACATGAAGAGACAATATAATATTAATCATTAGGTAAATGCAAAAGAAAAGCACAATAAACTAGCACTTGATACCGACTTGGATAACTAAAATTTTTTAAAAAAGGAAAGAAATATTACAATTATTGGGAAAGATTTATAGAAACTGGAACCTTATACATTGCTAGAGAGATTGTAAATGGTACACCCACTTTGGAACATTTGTTTAATGTTAAACAGTTTGACATTTCTCAAAATGTTGAAAAATAGATTAATGATATGATTCAGCAATTCCACTCATTGGTTTATACTCAAAATATTTGAAAATACATATATTCTCACAAAAATTCTTAAATAAATACTAATAGCAACATTATTCACAATAGTCAAAACATGCAGCAACCCAAATGCCATTAAACTGATAAATAGATAAATGAAATGTGGTTTATAGTATCACAAAATGGAATGTTACTCAGCTATAAAAGGAAGCAAAGCCCTGACACATGCTGTGGCATGGATGAAACTTGAAAACATTATGCTAAATAAATGAAGCCATAACACAAAAGAGCACATATTTTTATTTCATTTCTATAACATGTTTAGAATAGTCAAGTCCATAGTGACCTAAAGTAGATTAGTTGTTTTCCAGTGGGTGAGAGAAGAGGGAAATGGGAATGACGCCTATTGGGTATGGGGTTTCTTTATGTGTTGATAAAAAATTTTCTAAAATTAAGTAGTGGTGATGATCACACAGCTCTGTAAATATATTAAATAATAATGAATTATACAGTTGAATTGGATAAAATGTATATGAGTTATATATCAACAAAGCTGTTATAAAAATGTACCATTGTAATCATCTAAAATAATGATTTAAGTAATTATGTTCATAAAAATAATATGTGCACTTATTCCTTTAATGCATAAAATGATTCAGTTTTATGTTTAGCAGTCATATCTTCAATTCATAACACTATTTGGGACTATTTTAATATTTCTGGATATTTGAAGCAGTATATAAATAGGTAAGGATATAACTTATAAATCAAAATTTAAAAAAATTTTAGAACATCCCTGAATTTTGTTTCCTGACAAATGAGGGCTAGATTAGTTTACTCTTTCTCTCTCTAAAACAACCCTAGACCATTACCAGATGGTAATATGAATATAAATCTCCTGGAGATTTTGCTAAACTTTGTATGTTTCAGTAGGTTTTAAGTAGAGCCTGAAATTCTGTGTTCATAACAAGCTTCCAGTTGATAAAGGTGCTGCTGATTCTCATAGCACACTTTGGGTAGCAAAATCCTGGAGTATAGAAGAGCGTAGCCTAGATCAAAGCAATTAACAAAAAAGCAGAGAAAATCCTTGATATACCTAAGGATGTGATGAACTGGTGGGGGCTTGGCAGCAGCCTTCTTTCTGTACGAATGACAGGCTATAGGCACGGGATCAGATCAGAGAAGCGAGGTTTTTACTTCTCAACACTGTTCTGGAGGATTATTGCCATCCTCCTCTCACAGAGAGCCACGTTTGAACAGCAACAATTCATGCCAACTGCTGTTGAAGAAATAGTAACAAAACAGTTCCAAAGTTGTGATGGATTAAACAGAAATAGGTGACACTGGTTTTCTACTCTGGGAGGTAGAGGACTGGAAAGACCTTTAGTTCCCACTCTTAAAATTATAGCAAAAGCATAAACAAAACAACAGCAAAAACCATATAAATAACAAATTCCCAAGTGTGTTAAGTTCCCTTAGGAAGATAAGGCTATAGGGCAACAAAGTATCCTGAAGTCCAAGGAGAACGAGGTGCTTTCAGGAAGAAATGGGATGATAGCCATTGTCTGCTTGTGGTAGAGACACTGATCGTGGTGAGTCAGGGTGGTGGTGAATTGGTAGAAACCAAGTATACACTAGTAAGAGAACGTGAGATCCCTAGGGGCTGCAGCAATAAGGAACGTCTGCATCCTTTTACAGGTTTTTACTCCACAAACCTCACAGGTTGCTCACAGAAATGACTGGAGAGTGAGTCTGTATGAGACTGTACCCCTCATGGTGTAGATCTGGGTGCGGGGGGGGGGCAAACAATTCTGCCTTCTCTATTTCCTATAGAATAAAAATGTTAATATGTGGGGAGAAGGACCACACATACAATCATCTATAGGGCTCTGATGAAAACTTATTGCAGCTTAAAAAAGAAACTGAAAAATAACAATAAAAACAACAACAACACAAACCACCTCTGCCCCTGAGAAGTGGGCTGGAAATCAATATGACACGAAAAATCTCCTACAATTAGTATAGAGTTTGTCCTGGTTGTAGAATGGATACAAAATCAGTATTTAAAAAATAAATTCTGTTTTATAGTGGCAGTAAACAGTTGGAATTTGCAATTAAAATATATAATTTATCATAGCAACTTAGAATAAAATGCTTAAGTATGAACCCAACAAAATTTGCACAGGATATATGTACTGAACATTATGAAACACTGAGGAAAGAAAGAGAACCAAATAAATAGAGAAATATACCACACACATGGAAGTGAAAGACATAAGAGTAAGGTATTTTATTGTCAGTATTGCCAAATTGATCTATAGATTCAATATAACCCTAGTGAAAAATCCTACTTCTTTTTTTTTTAAGATTTTTAAAATTTATTTGACAGACAGAGATCACAAGTAGGCAGAGAGAGAAGAAGAGAAGCAGGCTCCCCGCTGAGCAGAGAGCTCGATGTGGGGCTTGATCCCAGGACCCTGGGACCATGACCTGAGTCGAAGGCAGAGGCTTTAACCCACTGAGCCACCCAGGCACCCCCCTTTTTTTTGTAGATATCTATAAGTTGACTCTACAGTACAAATGGGAATTTAGGGGTGATGAAACTTTTCTGGAAGGAAGTGTGATAAATACATGAAAATGTACCTCTCAAAATCCTGGAAGCATACAACACAGAATGAATGTTAGTGCATGTATTTTTTTAATCAGCTAAGACAAGGAAGTAATTCAGGATGGAGTGCAGACTGTGACAAATGAATCTAACTGCATTGCCAATGTTTGACAACCTCACTGAATATAATGGACAGGAAAGGTACTGACTAAATTATATTGTAAAAAGAGTCATGACTGCATACTGTAGACCAAAGACAAAAGGATTGGTGCATGCACATGTTACTCTAGTTTTTTGCCGGAGTATGGGTTTGCAATTCTGAAATTGTTTTAAATGTATACTAAGGTTGAACAAATAAGTAAATATATTGTAGGTAATGAGAACCAGTTTTTTCTGTACTGAAGAGCTAAGTTAGAAATAAGGAAAGTGGGGAGGTCATAATGAGTCCTGTGGTGCTGGATTGCAGTTGGTGGAGTTGGAAGTAAAAGCATAAGACTTATGGTTATATTGTAATCTATCAGCTTCTAGTTAGGAGTTTTTTCATTAGTTGTTTTCCTGTTGTGGGTGTGATCCTCAACAAGCTGGTAAACACGTTTAGGGGAATTTCTGTCTCTAATGATACAAGATGACACTGGGATATTTAGAGATCATAGTCTATAACAAATACTGTCTGATTCACTATCAACATGAAAGCCTAGTAAATTGCCTTTTTTAGGTTAAAGTTAGAATTGCTTACGGTTTTTATTGGTTACAAAAGTGAAACCCTGTGCTTTTATTAAAAGCCAGGGGTGGCACATATACATTAAGAGAAGCACATTTAGGTTATAAGCATCCAGCCTACCAGAAATGTGCATTTTGAACTCATTACTTTGATTGTATCACATCATATATCAGATATAGTTATTTACAGGTTTTTACAAGCAAAAAGTGCTTTGAAATACACAGTCCAAAACGTTGTTTGCTATGCATTAGTTGAAAATTTCTAAGGATCTTTGCTAGACTGATTTTGCAATATTAGGCTGTAGAAATTCTATAGAATTTTCAATATTGTAGCATTTCAGATGAATAAATACCAGGTACTGTTTTTGTGAATAGCTAGGATGTCTGTGGTTCCAGAGAAATTAGTCTTCCAGTACCAGATGTAAAGCAATCTTCTTAAAATTTTTTATTTTTAGAGAGACCGTGGAGGAGAAAGTGTGCTGGTGAGTGCAAGTGAGCAGGAGGTGGAGGGTAGGAGTAGGGGCAGAGGGAGAGAGAGAATCTCTCAAGCAGGCTCCACACCCAGCATGGAGCCCAACATGGGGCTGAATCTCACAACCCTGAGATCATGATCTGAGCCAAAAATCAAGAGTTGCATGCTTAACTGACTGAGCCACCCAGGCGCTCTAGATGTAAAGCAGTCTTGATTTGTGAAGTTAATATACATATCATGAACATATCCTGTCATAGTTTCTTGTTTACAGAAAATGAGAGTCATTTGAGGGGATTTATGAAGATCACCAGTTTTATCCTTGTTTTCAGATAAGACATCATCTCAGAACTTTAAGAATTTAGGCTCTTTTTGTTTTAATTTTAAAAAATTTTTAAAATTATTTTTTCAAAAATTTTTTAAAGTTTTTATGAATTTAGGCTCTTTTGGAAAATTTTGTTTTTTCTTCTTTCTGGTTTAGATTTCTCTTTAAGTTTTTCTCTTAATTCGAGTTAACATACAGTGTTATACTAGTTTCAGGTGTACAGAATAGCAATTCAGCACTTCCATACATTACCAAGTATGCATCACAAGTGCTCTCCTTAATCCCCATCACCTATTTACCTTAACCCCTGTGCCCCCACCCCCGCCACCAACACCCACCAATTTGTTCTCTGTGATCAAGAATCTGCCTATTGGTTTGTCTCTCT
This sequence comes from Taxidea taxus jeffersonii, assembly GCA_003697995.1. Lineage (NCBI taxonomy): Eukaryota > Metazoa > Chordata > Mammalia > Carnivora > Mustelidae > Taxidea > Taxidea taxus. The sequence continues at coordinate 7,344 of ML097386.1, forward strand.
CTCTTTTTTTCCCCTTTGCACATTTGGTTCTCAAATTGCACATATTAGTGAAATCGCAAATACCCATCCCTCTCTGGCTGACCTATTTTGTTCAGCATCATACTCTGCATCTCCATCCACACTGTTGCAAATGACAAAATTTCATTCTTTTTTTCATGGCTGAATAAAATTACATTGTGTATATATACCACATCTTTATCCATTCATCAATGGATGGACACTTGGGCTGCTTCCATATTTTGCCTATTGCATGTATTGCTGCTATAAATGTGGGGGTACACGTGTCCCGTTGTATTAGTGCTTTTGTATTCTTTGGGTAAATATCCAGTAATGCAAATTCTGGATCTTAGGCTAGTTCTATTTTTAATCTTTTGAGGAAACTCTACTGTTTTCCACAGTGGCTGCACCAGTTTGCATTCCCACCATCTGTGCAAGAGCATTCCTTTTTCTCCACATCATTGACCAAAACTGTTTCTTGTGTTAGCAATTTTAGCCATTCTGACAGGTGTGAGGTGATAGCTCATTGTAGTTTTGATTTGCATTTCCCTGATGGGGAGCTATGATGAACATCTTTTAAATGTGTCTGTTGGTCATCCATATGTCTTCTTTGGAGAAATATCTATTCATGTCTTTCAATTGGATTATTTGCCTTTTGGGTATTGAGTTCTATAAGTTCTTTGTATATTTTGGATACTAACCCTTTATCAGATATGTCATTTGAAAATATCTTCTTCCATGAAGTAGGTTGCTTTTGGTTTTGTTGATAGTTTCCTTTGCTGTGCAAAAGCTTTTTATTCTGATGTAGTCCCAGTAGTTTATTTTGGCTTTTGTTTTCCTTGCCTCAGGAGACATATCTAGAAAGAAATTGCTATGGTCAATGTCAAAGAGGTTACTGCCTGTGTTTTCTTCTAGGATTTTTGTGGCTTCAGGTCTCACATGTAGGTCTTCAATCCATTTTGAATTTGTTTTTATATATGGAGTAAGAAACTCATCCGGTTTCCGTCTTTTGCATGTTGCTAACCGGTTTCCCAATACCATAATTGGATGTTTTTTCCTTCTTTGTCCAAGATTAACTGACCAAGTAGTTGTGGGTTTATTTCTGTGTTTTCTGTTCCGTTCCATTGATCTGTATGTCTATCTTTGTAGCAGTACCATACTGTGTTGATAACTGCAACTTTGTAATATAACTTGAAGTTCAGAATTGTGATGCCTCCAGGTTTGCTTTTCTTTTTCAAGATTATTTTAGCTATTCGGGTCTTTTGTGGTTTTATTTAGGACTGCTTGTTCTACTCTGAAAAATGCTGTTGGTATTTTGATACGGATTGCATTAAATGTGTAGGTTGCTTTGGGTAGTATAGACATTTTAACCACATTTGTTCTTCCAGCCCTTGAGCATGGAATGTCTTTCCATTTCTTTGCGTCATCTTCAATTTCTTTCATCAGTGTTTTATAGTTTTCAGAGGAGAAGTCTTTTACAAACTCTTTGGATTCATTTATTCTTGGGTAGCTTATTTTTGGTGCAATTATAAATCAGACTGATTCCTTAATTTTTCTGTCTGCTACTTCATTATTGGTTTATAGAAATGCAACAGATTTCTTTAAATTGATTATGTATCCTGCAAATTTACTGAATTCATTTATCAGTTCTAGCAGGGATTTTTTGGTGGAATCTTTTGAGCTTTCTATATATAGTATCATGACATCTGCAAATAAGGAAAATTTTACTTCTTTCTTACTGATTCCTTTTTATTTCTTTTTGTTGTCTGATTGCTATGGCTAGGACTTCCAGTACTATGTTAAGTAGAAGTGGTGAGAGTGGATATCGTTGTCTTATTCCTCAACTTTGGGGAAAAGCTCTCCTTTTTTCCCCATTAAGGATCATGTTAGCTCTAGGTTTCTCATAGATGGCCTTTATTATGTTGGTGTATGTTTCCTCTAAACCTACCTTGTTGAGGGTTTTTATCATGAATGTGTTGTACTTTGTCAAATGCTTTTTCTGCATCTATTGAAAGGATTATATGGTTCTTAGCCTTTCACTTATTGATGTGGTGTATCACAATGATTGGTTTGAGATTACTGAACCACCTTTGCAACCCAGGAATAAACCCCATTGTATTGTGATGAATGATTTCTTTAATGTACTGTTGTCTTTGGGTTGCTAGTATTTTATTGAGTATTTTTGCATCTGTGTCTATTGGAGATATTGGCCTGTAGTTCCCTTTTTCAGTGGTGTCTTTTTCTGGTTTGCTATTAGGGTAATGCTAGCCTCATAGAATAAATCTGGAAGTTTTCCTTCCTTTTCTTTTTCTTGGAATAGTTTGGGAAGACTAGATATTAAACTCTTCTTTAAATGTTGGGTAGAATTCACCCATGAAGCCCTCTGATCCTGGACTTTTGTTTGTTGGGAATTTTTTGATTAGTGATTCAGTTTCTTTGCTGGTTATCAGTCTGTTCAAATTTTCTGTTTTTCCTGATTCAGTTTTAGTGGTTTCTAGGACTTTATCCATTTCTTCTAGATAGCCCAATTTGTTGGCATATAGTTTTCATAATAATTAATGTTATTAATCATAATATGATTGTTTGGAGCTTTAAATTTTGTTTTTGTTTCCAAAATAATATGCTTTTTCTTTTCCAAGGAAAGTAAAAAAAAATTTTTTTACTATTGCTGAAATTCCATGACATCCTTTTCCCTTTTTATTTTCATTTTTTCTCATCAGCCATTATTCATCAATCCATTTTCCTTTCAATGCATACAAAATTCTAGATCATTGCTTTGTTCTTTTGTATGTCACTTTGGAAGAAAACCTATCAAGGATCAGTGATTCCTTGAAAACCAGGGAAATAAAGCTAGGCATATGTTCTGTTTTCCTTTACATTTGAACTGGGCACTAAATGTCTCCACAATGAGAATGATTTTAAAAGCATTTTTTTCTATAATGTCTGCCAATTTAAAATACTTTTTGTATTACATAGTGACAATATCAGAATATATTCAGACAGATGCCATAAGGTATCTTTTTTAGAAAAGTAAGACTAATGTTATACTTACTCTTTTTTTTGGAACAGGAGTTATTCCCTCTGAGAGATGGATAGTAAATTTTGACAAAGACCTTTTAGATGGCCTTGTTTTTGCAACACAGTTGGGAGCCTATTGTCCATTTTTGGTAAGATTCTTTTTTATGAGGAATGGTCTTTTATTATTTGAAAGAACTTAGTAATTAAAATTCAAAGTATTTTTTATAAAGAGATTCTTTTCAATGTTTTAATTTAAATCACATCTGAATATAAATGGCTAGCATTCCCTTTTTATTTATTCTGATATTCTGATTGTAATAATCTACTACTGACAGATGTTAACACTTAAATGATTCTTTGCTGAACCAAAGAAAACAGTTAAAAAGCAGTAATTTTTATTACATTACTAAAAGATTTGATTGTTGTCTTTTCCAGATTGAGTCTCATTTTGAAAAAATGTACACACAACCAAAAAGCTCTGAACAGTATCTGCACAATTGCCTGATTATTGTGAATGTACTTCGTGAAATTGGCTTTGACATGGACATACAGGTAGGTGGCTACATATCATATTCCATAAATATGAATTTCTTCTTTTCATACTTTTTCTAGCTTCATTAGGTATGATTGGCAAATAAATATTGTATATATTTAGTTTGTAAAATGTAATCTTTGTAGGTATACAATGTGATGATTATACATATACAATGTGAAATGATTACCAGAATCGAGTTAAATAGCATATCCATTACCTCACATAGTTACCATTTTGTGTGTGTGTGTGTGTGTGTGTGTGTGTGTGGTGAGAACATTTATGATCCAACATCTCCTCAGTTCCCCCATCCCTCTCCCATGGCAACTATCATTCTACTCTCAGGTTGCATGGGTTTTACTTTTTTAGATTCCATGTATAATTGAAATTATAAAATACTTGCCTTACTGTGTCTGGTTTATTTTATTTAGCATAATGCCCTCTGGATTCTTCCATGTTACCATAAGTAACAGAATTTTTTTTTTTAATGATTTTATTTGTTTATCTGACAGACAGAGATCACAAGTAGGCGGGGTGTGGGGGTGGGGGGAAGGCTCCCTGCTGAGCAGAGAGCCTGATGCGGGTTTTGATCCCAGAACCCCGGGATCATGACCTGAGCCAAAAGCAGAGGATTTAACCCACTGAGCCACCCAGGTGCCCCCCTTTCTTTTTTATGACTAAATATTCCATTGTGAGTATATACCACATTTTCTTTTTTTTAATTTATTTAAATTCAGTTAGCCAACATATAGTACACCGTTAGTTTTTGATATAGTGTTCATTGATTTCTTGGTTGCGTATAACACCCAGTACTCATCAGATCACGTGACCTCCTTAATACCCATCCCCCAGTTACCCCATCCCCCCAATCACCTCCCTTCTGCAACCCTCAGTTTGTTTCCCAGAGATAAGAGTCTCTCATGGTTTGTCTCCTTCTCTGATATCTTCCCATTCAGTTTTCCCTCCCTTCCCCTATGGTCCTCTGCTTTATTCCTTATATTCTACATATGAGTAAAATTCTATGATAATTGTCTTTCTCTGACTTATTTCACTTAGCATAATACCCTCCATTTCCATCCATGTCTATGCAAATGGTAGGTATTCATCCCTTCTGATGGCTCGGTAATATTCCATTATACATGTGAACCACGTCTTCTTTATCCATTTGTCTATTGAAGGACATCTCAGATCCTTCCACAGTTTGACTATTGTGGCCATTGTTGTTATGAACACTGGGATGCAGGTGCCCTTCTTTTCACTGCATCTGTATCTTTGTGGTTAATACCCAGTAATGTAATTACTAGGTCATAGGGTAGCTCTACTTTTAACATCTTGGGGAACCTCCATACTATTTTCCAGAGTGGCTATACCAGCTTGTATTCCCACCAACAGTGTAAGAGGGTTCCCTTTTTTCCACATCCTTGCCAACATTTGTTGTTTCCTGTCTTGTCAATTTTAGCCATTCTAACTGATTTGAGGTGGTATCTCATTGTGGTTTTGATTTGTATTTCCCTGATGGCAAGTGATGTGGAGCATTTTTAATGTGTCTGTTGGCCGTTTGTATGTCTTCTTTGGAGAAATGTCTCCACATGTCTTGTACACATTTCCTGACTGGATCATTTCTTTCTTGGAGGTTGAGTTTGAGAAGTTCTTTATAGATCTTGGATAACAGTCCTTTATCTGATAAGTCATTTGCAACTAATCTCCCATTCTGTAGGTTACCTTTTGGTTTTGTTGACTCTTTCCTTTGCTGTGCAAAAGCTTTTTATCTTGATGAAGTCCAAAAAGTTTATTTTTGCTTTTGTTTCCCTTGCCTTTAGAGCTGTAGCTTGCCTGAAGTTGTTGTGGCTGAGGTTCAAGAGGTTAATACCTGTGTTCTCCTTTAGGATTCTAATGGATTCCTGTCTTGCATTTAGGTCTTTCGTCCATTTTGCGTTTATCTTTGTGTATGGTCCAGCTTCATTCTTCTGCATGTGACTATTCAATTTTCCCAGCCCCATTTATTGAAGAGACTATCTTTTTTCCATTGGATATTCTTTCCTGCTTTGTTGAAGATCAGTTGACCATAGAGTTGAGGATTCATTTCTGGGCTCTCTATTCTGTTCCATTGATCTAGGTGTCTGTTTTTGTGCCAGTACCATGCTGTCTTGATGATTGCAGCTTTGTAATACAGCTTGAAGTTAGGCATTTTGATGCCCCCAGCTTGGGCTTTTTCAACATTCCCCTAGTGATTAGGGAAATTTTCTGGTTCCATGCAAATTTTAGGATTGTTTGTTCCAGTTTGGTCAAAAAATGTTGATGGCATTTTGATAGGTATTCCATTGAATGTGTAGATTACTCTGAGCAGTATAGCCATTTTAACAGTCTTTATGCTTCCTATCCCTGAGCATGGAATGTTTTTCCATCTCTTTGTGTTTTCTTCAATTTCTTTCATAAGTGTTCTGTAGTTTCTAGAGTACAGATCTCTTACTTTTTTGGTTAGGTTTATTCTTAGTTATCTTATATTTGTTTCTGTGTGTGTATGTCTATTAAAATTTTTTTATTAACTTATGTGTATTATTTGTTTCAGGGGTACAGGTCTGTGAAACATCAGTATGACACAATTTACAGCACTCTCCTTAGCACATACCTTCCCCAGTGTCCATCACCCAGCCACCCCAATCCTCTTACCCCTCCCCTCCAGCAACCCTCAGTTTGTTTCCTGAGATTAAGAGTCTTATAGATTTTCTCCCTCTCCAGTCCCATCTTGTGTCACTTTTCCCTCCCTTTCCCCCATAACCCCCCCTCACTGCCTCTCAAATTCCTCATATCAGAGAGATCATATGATAATTGTCTTTCTCTGATTGACTTATTTCACTTAGCATAATACCCTCTAGTTCCATCCATGTTGTTGCCAATGGCAAGATTTCATTGTTGTTTTTTTTTTTCTGATGGCTGCATACTATTCCTGTGTGTGTGTGTGTGTGTGTGTGTGTGTACCACATTTTCTTTATCCATTCATCTGTCAGTGGACATCTAGGCTCTTTCCATAGTTTGTCTGTTGTGGACATTGCTGCTATAAACATTCGGGTGCCCGTGCCCCTTCGGGTCACTATATTTGTATCTTTAGGGTAAATACCCAGTAGTGCAATTGCTGGTTTGTAGGGTAGCTCTATTTTCATCTTTTTTGCGGAACCTCCTTGCTGTTTTCCAGAGTGGCTGCATCAGCTTACATTCCCACCAGCAGTGTAGGAGGATTCCCCCTTCTCCGCATCCTCACCAACATCTGTCATTTCCAGACTGGTTAATTTTATCCATTCTGACTGGTGTGAGATGGTATCTCATTGTGGTTGTGATTTATATTTCCCTGATGGCGAGTGATGTTGAGCACTTTATCATGTGTCTGTTGGCCATTTCGATGTCTTCTTTGCAGAAATATCTGTTCTTGTCTTCTGCCCATTTCTTGATTGGATTATTTGTTCTTTGGGTGTTGAGTTTGATGAGTTCTTTATAGATTTTAGATACTAGCCCATTATCTGATATGTCATTTGCAAATATCTTCTCCCATTCTGTTGTTTGTTTTTTGGTTTTGTTGACTGTTTCCTTTGCTGTGCAAAACCTTTTTATTTGGATGAAGTTCCAATAGTTTATTTTTGCCCTTGCTTCCCTTGCCTTTGGCGATGTTGCTAGGAAGAAGTTGCTGTGGCTGAGGTGGAAGAGGTTGCTGCCTGTGTTCTCCTCAAGGATTTGGATTGATTCCTATCTCACCTTGAGGTCTTTCATCCATTTTGAGTCTGTTTTTGTGTGTGGTGTAAGGAAATGGTCCAGTTTCATTCTTCTGCATGTGGCTGTCCAATTTTCCCAACACCATTTGTTGAAGAGACAGTCTTTTTTCCATTGAACATTCTTTCCTGCTTTGTTGAAGGTGATTTGACCATAGAGTTGAGGGTTCATTTCTGGGCCCTCTATTCTGTTCCACTGATCTATGTGGAACATAGATAATAATTTACTGAATTCCTTTTTGTGTCAGTACCATACTGTCTTGATGATGAAAGCTTTGTAATAGAGCTTGAAGTCTAGAATTCTGATGCTGCCAACTTGGGTTTTCTTTTTCAACATTTCCCTGGTGATTCGGGGTCTTTTCTGCTTCCATATTAATTTTAGGATTATTTGTTCCATTTCTTTGAAAAAATTGATATTTTGATAGGGCTTGCATTAAATGTGTAGATTGCTATAGTAGCATAGATATTTTCACAATATTTGTTCTCCCAATCCAATGAGCATGTTTTCCTCAATTTCTTTCATGAGTACTTTATAGTTTTCTGAGTAAAGATTCTTTGCCTCTTTACTCAGAATCTTTAATAGATTTCTTCCTAGAAATCTTATGGTTTGGGGTGCAATTATAAATGGGATTGACTACTTAATTTCTCTTTCTTCTGTCTTGCTGTTGGTGTATAGAAATACAACTGATTTCTGTGCTTTGATTTTATATCCTGACAGTTTACTAAATTCCTGTATGAGTTCTAGCAGTTTTGGAGTGGAGTCTTTTCAGTTTCCCACGTAAAGTATCATATCATCTGCAAGGAGTTTGACTTCTTTGTCGATTCGGATGCCTTTTATTTCTTTTTGTTGTCTGATTGCTGAGGCTAGGACTTCTAGTACTATGTTGAATAGCAGTGGTAATAGTGTACAGCCCTGCTGTGTTCCTGACCTTAGGAGAAAAACTCACAGTTTTTCCCCAATGAGAATGATATTTGCTGTGGGTTTTTTATAGATGTTTTTTTTTATATTGAGGGATGTACCCTCTATCCTTATACTTCGAAGAGTTTTGATCAAGAAAGGATGCTGTACTTTGTCAAATGGTTTTTCAGCATCTATTGAGAGTATCATATGGTTTTTGTTCTTTCTTTTATTAATGTATTGTACCACATTGATTGGTTTATAGATGTTGAACCAACCTTGCATGGTGATGAATAAACCTTTTAATGTACTGTTGTATCCTGTTGGTTAGTATTTGGTGAGAATTTTTGCACCCATGTTCATCAAAGATATTGCTCTGTAATTCTCTTGTTTGATGAGGTCTTTGGTTTTAGGATCAAGGTAATGCTGGCCTCACAAAATGAGTTTCGAACTTTTCCTTCCACTTCTATGTTTTGGAACACTTTGAGGAGAATAGGTATTAGTCCTTCGTCTAATGTTTGGTAGAACTCCCCTGGAAGCCATCTGGCCCTCGGCTCTTGTTTGTTGGGAGATTTTTGATGACTGCTTCAATTTCCTTATGGGTTATAGGTCTGTTCAGGTTTTCTCTTCCTTCCTGGTTCAGTTTTGGTAGTTTATATGTCTCTTGGAGTACATCCATTTCTTCCAGATTTTCAAATTTGCTAATGTAAGCTTGCTCATAATATGTTCTTTTTTTTTTTAAAGATTTTATTTATTTATTTGACAGAGAGAGATCACAAGTAGACAGAGACACAGGCAGAGAGAGAGGGGGTTGCAGGCTCCCTGCTGAGCAGACAGCCCAACTCAGGACTCGATCCCAAGACCCCGAGATCATGACCCGAGCTGAAGGAAGAGACCCAACCCACTGAGCTACCCAGGCACCCCATAATATGTTCTTCTAATTGTTTTTCTTTGGTGTTGGTTGTGATCTCTCCTCTTTCATTCATGATTTTATTAATATGGGTCCTTTCTCTTTTCTTTTTGATAAGTTTGGCCAGGGGTTTATCAATCTTAATTCTTTCAAAGAAGTAGCTCCTAGCTTCATTGATCTGTTCTACTGTTCTTTTGGTTTCTATTTCATTGATTTCTACTCTGATCTTTATGATCTCTCTTCTCCTGGTGGGTTTAGGTTCTCTTTGCTCTTCTTTCTACAGCTCCTTTAGGTGTAGGGTTAGTTTGTGTATTTGAGACCTTTCTTGTTTCTTGACAAAGGCTTCTCTGGCTATGTATTTTCCTATCAGGACTACCTTTGCTGCATCCCAATGATTTTGAACAGTTGTGTTTTCATTTTCATTTGTAGCCATCCTTTTTCAACTCTTTAATTTCCTGGTTGACCCATTTGTTCTTTAGTAGGATGCCTGTTAGCCTACGTGTATTTGAGTTCTTTCCAACTTTCCTCTTGTGGTTGAGTTCCAGTTTCAAAGGATTGTGGTCTGAAAATATGCAGGGAATGATCCCAGTCTTTTGGTACCAGTTGAGACCTGATCTGTGACCCAGGATGTGATCTCTCCTGGCGACTATTCCATGTGCCCTAGAGAAGAATGTGTATTCTGTTTCTTTGGGTTGGAATGTTCTGAATATATCTGTGATTTCTATCTGGTCCAGTGTGTCATTTATAGCCTCTCTTCCCTTGTTGATCTTTTGCTTAGCTAATCTATTTCAGTGAGGGGGGTGTTAAATTCCCCTACTATTATTCTATTATTGCCAATGTGTTTCTTTGATTTTGTTATGTATTGGTTTACATAATTGGCTGCTCCCATGTTAGGGGCATAGATATTTAAAATTGTTAGGTCTTCTTGTTGGACACACCCTTTGAGTATGATCTAGTGTCCTTCCTCATTTCTTATTATAGTCTTTGGCTTAAAATCTAATTTATTTGATACAAGGATTGCCACCCTAGCTTTCTTTGGATGTGCATTAGCATGGTAAATTGTTTTCCACCCCTTCAATTTCAATCTGAAGTCTAAAATAAGTCTGGGTCTAAAATAAGTCTGTTGCAGACAGATTATTGCTGGTTCCTGTTTTTTTTTTATCCATTCTGATACCCTGTGTTTTTTGATTGGGACATTTAGCCTGTTTACCTTTAGGGTAACTATTGAAAGATATGAATTTAGTGCCATTGCATTGCCTGTAAGGTGACTGTTACTGTGTATGGTCTCTGTTTTTTTCTAGTCTGTTACTTTTAGGTTCTCTCCTTGCTTGCAGGACCCCTTTCAATATTTCCGATAGGGCTGGTTTGGTGTTTGCAAATTCTTTTAGTTTTTGTTTGTCCTGGAAGCTTTTTATCTCCTTTTTTTTTTTTTTTTTTTTTTCAGTGACAGCCTAGCTGGATATAGTATCCTTGGATGCATATTTTTCTCCTTTAGTGCTTCTAATATATCATGCCAGTCCTTTCTGCCCTGCCAGGTCTCCGTGGATAGGTCTACTTCTAACTGAATATTTCTACCATTGTAGGTTATAGACCTCTTGTCCCAGGCTGCTTTCAGGATTTTCTCTTTGTTTTTGAGACTTGTAAGTTTTACTATTAGATGACGGCATGTTGACTTATTTAATTTATTTTGAGGTGGGTTCTCTGTGCCTCCTAGATTTTGATGGTTGTTTTCATCTGCAAATTAGGGAAGTTCTCTGCTATAATATGCTCCAGGATGCCTTATGGCCCCCTTTCTCTTTCTTCTTCCTCGGCGATCCCAATTATTCTAACATTGTTTCATCTTATGGTATCACTTATCTCTCAGATTCTTCTTTCCTGGTCCAGTAGTTGTTTATCTCTCTTTTTCTTAGCTTCTTTGTCTTCTATCATTTTGTCTTCTATATCACTAATTCTCTCTTCTTCCTCATTTTTCCTAGCAATAAGAGCCTCCATTTTTTATTGTACCTCATTAATAGCTTTTTAAAATTTCAACTTCATGAGATTACAGTTCTTTTGTTTCTCCAGAAAGGGATTTTATTTCTCCAGAAAGGGATTCTCTAGTATCCTCTATGCTTTTTTCAAACCCATGTAGCATGTTTATAATTGTCATTGTGAACTCTATTTCTGAGTTCTTACTAATATCCGTATTGATTAGGTCCCTAGTTGTTGGAACTGCCTCTTGTTATTTTTTTTTCAGGTGAGTTTTTCTGTCTTGTCATTTTACCCAGAGAAGAATTGATGAATGAGAGAGCAAAATACTAAATAGGTAGCAGTGACCCCCCAAAAATATATACTAACCAAATCAGGAGAGACTTGAACCCGGGGAAGAAGAATATGTGTGTGTATATATATATATATATACATGTATGTGTATATATATATATATATATGTATATATATATATATATAAAGAATTTGACTGGTGAATAGAACAGAGCAACACACTAGATTTTGGGTGTATTTTTGTCTGTTAGAAGACTGCCTGTCAAAATTTTAAAGAAAGAATAAGATTTATAGGGGCGCCTGGGTGGCTCAGTGGGTTAAAGCCTCTGCCTTCAGCTCAGGTCATGATCCCAGGGTCCTGGAATCAAGCCCCGCATCGGGCTCTCTGCTCAGCAGGGAGCCTGCTTCCTTCTCTCTCTCTGCCTGCCTCTCTGCCTACTTGTGATCTCTCTCTTTCAAATAAATAAATAAAATCTTAAAAAAAAAAAGAATAAGATTTATATACACAAATATAAGGGTATACATGATGAAGGGATGGAGTATACTTTAACAATGAAAAATTAATAAAGATTTTTTTGAAAAGGAATTGATAAGAAATTGGTTGAAAGATGAAAAATAGAAAAGAAAGGAGAGATTGTGATCAGGGTGGAGACTAGGACAAAGCCATATGCTAGATTTAGGGTATATTTTGGTCTCTTAGAAGGAACTGTATCCCAATATTTTAAAGGAAGAAAAATATATGTATACAAAAAATAAGATTACATACAGTGAAGGGATGGAATATGACTCAAACAATGAAAATTTAAAAGGATTTTTAAAAAGGTTTTAATAAGATAAAATAGTTAAAATTGGTTAAAATAGGAAAGATGAAGAATTCCAAAAAAAATAGCAAAACTAAAAATAGAATTAAAAAAAATTATTTTTCAATGACTAAAGAATCATGGGACAAGAGCCATGAATTCTGTGTGGTGTATTCTCCTAGCTCTGGAGTTTTGTAGTTCTCAGTGTTAGGTGAAGTTGGTCTTGGCTGGATATTTTTGCTGACCTTCTGTAGGGGTGACAGGTGCAGTGATTCTTAAATGTCTTTGCCCGAGTTGGAATTGCTCCACCCTTGGTAGGGGCCAGGCTAAGGAATCTCTTCAGTTTTGTTCTCGGTAGCTTTTGTTCCCTTAACACTTTCCGTATAGCTTTGGAAGATGGGAATGAAGATGCCAGCCTCCCAATCTCCATCCCTGGAGGACATGAGAGTTTGGGGCCCCACTTCTCAGTGTGGCCTCAGAGAAAAGCAGTCTATCACTTCTGTCTCCCTGGTCTCTGGCCACGCTCTCTGCTCACCCTTGCTGTGACCAAGCATTTCTATCTCTGGCACACAGCCCCGTTTGGAGTCTCCAAACCCAGCAGATTCCTGCTGTGCACTCCCATGTCGCTCCTCCCGGTTGAGGAAAGGAGAGGGTTTCCCCAGATCTGCCACTTGTCGGGTCCCTGCCCAAGGAGCAGTGGTGTGACTGTGCCAGGGATCACAGTTTATGGAAACCCGGAGCTGAAAGCCCACTCCTTGGTTCTGTCTCTGTAGCCAGCTTCTACACTCTGATACGTGGGAGCTCTGTCACACTCAGGTACCTGCAGGCCTTCTGTGACCCTGAGGGACCTGATACCACACTGTACCTTTGATGGCTCCATCCCCCGTTTAGCCTCTGGAGCTACTTCCCTCAGTGGAGTAGACTTCTAACAGTTCCAGTTTTGTGCTCCCCTCCTCTACCGCTTCCTGGGATTTGTACCCCCGCCACGGTCTATCTTCCTGTATATCACCTCAGATTCACTTCTCTGTTTCCTACCTTCCAGAATGTGGTTGCTTTTCTCATCATAGAATTGTTGCTATTCTTTTCTTCAATCTCCTGTTGAGTTTGTAGATGTTCAGAATGGTTTGATAACTCTCAAGCTGAATTCCTAGAATCCAATGAAATTTAGGTCCCCTACTCCTCTGCCATTTTGCTCCTTCTCTATCTTATGGTTTTTGGTGTAGTTATAATTGGGATTGATTCTTTAATTTCTCTTTCTTTAGTCTCATTGTTGGTGTATAGAAAAGCAACTGATTTCTGTGGATGGTTTTGTATCTTGTATATATCCTTTGGTTATATACCCAGAAGTAGGGATGCTGGTGTATATGGTGGTTCTAGTTTTAATTTTTTTTTAAAGATTTTATTTATTTATTTGTTAGAGAGAGAGAGAGAGAGCAGGAGCGAGCACAGGCAGACAGAGTGGCAGGCAGAGGCAGAGGGAGAAGCAGGTCCCCTGCTGAGCAAGGAGCCCGATGTGGGACTTGATCCCAGGACGCTGGGATCATGACCTGAGCCGAAGGCAGCTGCTTAACCAACTGAGCCACCCAGGCGTCCCTAGTTTTAATTTTTTACAGGACACCCCCCCATACTGTTTTCCATAATGGCTATAACAATGTACATTTCCACCAACAGCATACAAAAGTTCCCCTTTCTCTACATCCTTGCCCACACTTTATTTCTCCTCCTTTTAGTAATAGTCATTCTACCAGGTTTGAGGTAATATCTCATTATGGATTTGATTTACATTTCCCACATGGTCAGTGATGTTGAAAGCTTTTCATGTACCTGTTGGCCATTTGTATGTCTTCTTTGGAAAAATGTTAGTTGACTCCTTTTAATATTGTTTTGTCATACATTTTAAATCTAAATTGAGGCAGTCTTTTTGTAAGGTATTGATAAAATGTTGAATTTGAAATATGACTTCATAGAAATCTACTGGATATTTCTAAATATATGTAATTATGTATATCCAACTGTGCACTATAGGAAAGTAGTTCTAGTGATTTGTCCAGTTTTCTTAAACCCTAAGAATGAAGCTTTAGTGATTTAGTAGCATTACCCAAGCTCTAAGAGTGAATTAAAGGAGCAGAGTTGTTTGAATATAGATGTATTATCATTTTTAAATTTAGTAGCTAAAAAGATAATTTTTCTTTTTTTAATAATAAATATTCATGTAGAGATCAGAATGGCAATATACATTATTTGGATCTCTACATTATAATTCCACCTGGCCTTTCGCATCACGTCCTCAGTTGCAATAATCCGATTATATGGTTAGTATTTTTTGAGCCCTTCGTCAGAGTAATGAAATCATATAATGAATGATTTCTTGGGGTGCCTGGATGGTGCAGTTGGTTTAGCATCCCACTTGGTTTTGGTTCTGGTGGTGATTCCTGTGGTAGGATTGAGCCTGCATGGGGCTCTGTGCTCTGCTTGGAGTCTGCTTAAGTTTCTCCCTCTTCCTTTGTCCCTCCGTGCTCCTACCCCACTCTTCGTTGTGTGCGCTCTCTCTCTCTCAAATAAATATTTAAAAAATGATTTCTGACTTTGAAGAATATGCACAATCATTGAATTATCAAGATATTTCCATGTTCAACAATAAATAACATTCTACTCATGTAATTGTCAGTTTATGCAAAGACAAAGTATAGGATTCAGATTAGGGAAGAGATGGATGTGATGTAGATTGATCCATCAAACACTTTCTAGAGAAGGCAGGACTTATTTGGAGTCTTGAAGGCTGGACTAGATTTGGATTGGTAATTTTGAGCGAGGCAGGTATTCACACAGAGGAATGACATAAACAATGCCAAATGGAATACATGATATACAGTAAAGAAATTCTGTGAATAGGTTACCTTTGTTGAATTTTGGGATTAGAAAAATCAATATAGGTATATATAGGGGTATTGCATATGAGCATAAAAAGTCAGCAGTTTGCCATGTGGGTATTATGGGACTAAAGGTATTTGTTTGTACAACTATAATGGGAATGGACTCACAGGAAAGGGACTTGAGACAGGGAGCACAGACCAATCAAAAGGAGCACAGACCAATCAAAATATAATTTGGTTAAGGAGTAAAGTAATTACTCATGTCATTTGACTGGAAACTTAAAATAATAAGTTGATTCAGGAGATGTTTAAAGTTTGCTAGACCTTGTGAACAGTTACAAAAGAAGGACACAGGAGAAAGACCATTTCAGCTTACTCTGAGTGTTTTGTTCCATGACACAAAAGACATTGATGATGCCACTGCCCACATATGGCTTGGTATAAAGTTGTTCCTCACACCTGCTGGGAAAATGACATTTCATAATGGCTTGCTTTTTCCTTGTATGCAAGTCACTTGCATGTTAAAGTCACTTTGTTTTAGGTCTGACATTTACATTCTCTTATATTGGTATAGTTGTTAAGATAAACAACATTCTAGGATTTTGGTCAGAGATTTCTTTTATAAGAGAGTTTTAAAGATAAACTTTGATGAAAGACTTTGTTTTGGAAGAATAAAAATACTACAATTCTCATCAATTCAACAAATTGAATATCCTCCACAAAAGATACTGGATAGACCCTGTAGGGGGTACAGATATGATTAAACCACAGTCATGCCTTCAAGGATATTATTAATAATGACAAGTATAAGAAAAAGAGCTGATGCAATTCTGATAGTGAATGCCCTAGTATACATAGAAGCAGTGTGCTATGGGAATCAAAAGGGACAGAAATCATTCTGGTAAGGGAACCAAGAAGATTTACATGGGACATTTGGTGTTCAAGGTGGCCCCTGAGAATTTGGTTGGGGTTCATAAGAAACTATTTTTGTTTAGAAAATATAAATCATCATACATTGTTATTCTATCCTTTGCTTTTTTATTTCCTCACATATGTTCACTCAAAATTTTAATTTTGTTATGTATCCAAAAAATATTTTAAAATGTGAGTATCTAATACATAAAAATGTAGAAAAAGTGTCTAAGATCTGCTGAATGGAGAAATTGACAGTTAACTGATAATTACTAAGCTTTTACTAATCAGTTCTAATTCCTTACCATTTTTCCAATCAACCTGGATTTACCAACCACATTAAATGGCAAAGTTCAAAAGTATTAAATTAACTCAGCTATAGTGAATTAATGCTGATGCTTAGCACTGGTTCACATTTAAAACCAAGGAAATTCACCTCTGGACATATTTATTAATTTTTAAGTTTCTTATTTATTATGTTCTAATTTGCAACTGTGGAATTAGCTAGATAAGTTTCTGTGCCTATGTTATGTCCTGTTGTAGAATCTAGCCATCTGGAATATAACAGTTGTTTACATATTCTCCCTTTTGTGCCATACTTTATATTTAAAGCAAAATTATGGGAATTATTTAGACTCAGTATAGCATGTATTTTTATTCCTTCATGTACAGAAATGTATATAAAGGGGCACCTGGGTAGCTCAGTGGGTTAAAGCCTCTGCTTTCGGCTCAGGTCATGATCCCAGGGTCCTGGAATCTAGTCCTGCATCAGGCTCTCTGCTTCAGCAGGGAGCCTGCAAAATAAAAAAAAATAAAATAAAAAGTAATGTATATAAAAATACTAGGACATTTGTAGAGGTTGTACTGCACCTAATTCACTGAGTAGCGATGGAAGCTAAGGGTCAATAGGTAATATGACTTTCTCTTAAAACTTTTTTTTTGGTGGGGGGGTGCTCCTGCATGGCTCAATCTGTTCAGCATCTGACTCACATCATGATTTCAGGGTTGTCGGATCCAGCCCCGAGTTGGGCTCAAGCATTCGGCATGGAGCCTGCTTGAGATTCTCTTTCTCCCCCTGTTCCTCCTCTCTCTCTTCCTCTAAAAGAAAAAAAGTTTGTTTTTATCAATTTCAGTGTGTTTAGCATTAAGTAACAGAATTCACAAGTGAAAGTGCTTTAAAAATAAATTTGGTATTTTACTTTATATGAAGTTAGGCATTAGAGGATTATAAGCATAGTCAGTTGCTCAATAAAGTTATTAAAGATTCATTTTTGCTCAGCCCTTCTCAGACTGCTGGCTTTATATTAGGCATATGTACTAATAACCACAATATTTCTACTGAAATTCTTATGTAACATCTTTATATAGTTACTCTTGAGGCTGGTTGAGTAGCACCTCATCTTGCACTTCTCTTTTTCCACAAGGTAAGTCTTTTCCAATGGTTCACAGTGTATTTCCCATTACATGTCATTGACCATAATTACATTCCTTGTACATGCTTGTAGCCAAACCCGTGTTTGATAAAAGTAATGAAACAGTCACAAAAATTGGGATTCTTAGGTAAGAAGAAAAGAGAAAATTGCTTTGGGGAATGTAATCAGCAGTGTTCTCTGTGGAATTATAATATGTTGGTCGGTACTGCCAGTTATGTTTGGTGTCCAGTATGAAAGCTGGTGATATCTTGAAGTCATTGCAAATTAAATCCTCCATGAAAGTTGATATTATTTCACCTTTTCTTGTTATTGATGAAAAAACTGAGGCCTTGGAAATCCAATTGATTTAGTCAAGATCATGGCACTGTGTAGCAGGACATGAATTTGATTTACCAGATTTCTACTCCAGCATTTTTCTCTATTGTGACCTTTTTTTGTTTATTTTTTTGTCTTTTATTAGACTAGTTGAAAAATGCTATCTTTGTGGGGAAAAATGGACCAATGCAGTTGAAGTTCTTCTAGGATAGACCTATATAGAGAAAGTAATGATTATATCTTTGAAAGATATTTCACATGAAAGTCTTACTTTAAACAAACTTAATTTAAAATAATAATAATAAAAATAAACAAACCTATGTTAACTTTTGGATTTTTAAACCAAGAATTGGTGAAAGTGTAATTTTTAGGTGATTTTTGTTGAAATTTATGGTAAGGAAAGGTAAGGATGCTCTTTTTTTTTTTTTTCGGTCTAATATGTTAATCAAATGTATTTTTCCCATTAAGATAAACATATTTTTTTAAATTTCCAGATTATTTATTTTCATCCTATTATATATTTTTCAATGGGTATTGGGACATTTCTATATTGTCACTTATACATTTTATGCCGTAGTCACTAAAAAAGTGTTCAAAAGTCTTTCATTGAACTTAGACTTGAGCCTAGGATGTTCTGCCACTCGTCTTACTCTTCCCCCCAAAAACACATTTCTCATCACCTTAGACTACCTTCTTAAAAAAAAAAAAAGCTTTATTTATTTGAGAGAGAGCATGTGCACGCACGTGTGCGGAAGTAGGGGAGGGGCAGAGGGAGAGGGAGAAAAAGAATCTCCAGCAGACTCCCCACTGAGTGCACAGCCCAACTTGGGGCTTGATCTCACAACCCTGAGATCATGACCTAAGCCCAAATCAGAAGACAGACACCTAACTGACAGCCACCTAGGTGGCCCACAGCCCTCATTGAATCACACTCATATTCAGGCCCATCCCAAAGGGCCCAGAAGTGCCACATTCTTCAGTTTGTGAGAATTAAGTTCTGTATTTATCTTTTTAGTTTGTTCTTATCTTAAATAATTTTCCTTCATGCATTGACTGACATTGTCTTTCACATAGCAATGTATGACCACAGAATACTGATAAGAAACTTTGGAGTCTTGGCGTATTTCTCATTTCTCCACAAATCGAACTCACTAGCAGCTTTCTACCATGCCAAGTCTGGTCAACTTCCTTATTTTTTACTAAAAATCTCCTCCCCAGATACCTTTATTGGTTATTCTTACTGCTTATTGACAAAACAAGAAGAAACAAACTCTTCTCTTCTTCCAAAGAAGAAAAAGACTGTTTTTGGGAATGTGAACCAGCAGGTGATCAAAGGAGCTGTTTTTATTTGCTGGTAACCACTGCTGAACTTCAGAGTCAAATGTGTTAGTTCCACATAATGCATTAGGTCTTCTTGGCTCCCACACTCTTTGCACTTCAAAGCCAGGCCTGGATAAGTTTCGGTTACTAACTTGAATGTGAGCCGTTAAGTCATAGGTAAACCTTCATTTTATGCAAGTGTAGAGGGCTCCCTGTATGTTGACAATGACAGAGTTGCATATCTATCAGTGGTGTTTTATATCTTTGAATCCTTGCCTTAAACCATTTTCGATACTTCGTTGCTAAGATTAATTCTCCCCTACTACCTTAACATTTTTCTAGGACATCACAGGTAGTACACGAACTGTTACAAAGAATCCTTCCTCCTACCCCTGACTCTTACTTTTTCTCTTCAGTGTATGTTCAGGCTATGTTGATTGTCCCTGCCATTATTCCTTTGCAGTTCTGGCTTTTATCTCAGATCTTTTCCACCAACCATCACTAATTTATCTTGGTTTTCAGTATGACTACATTTTCTGATTATTATACTTTGTTCTGGGAAAAGTGCTCCCTAACCATCCCCCTGCCTGGTTTGCCTGATCTGCTTTTGTATTATTCCTTGTTCAGAAATTAAGGCCCTTGGGACACCTGAGTGGCTCAGTGGGTTAAAGCCTCTGCCTTTTGCTCAGGTCATGATCTCGAGGTCCTGGGATCTAGCCCCGCATTGGGCTCTCTGCTCAGTGGGGAGCCTGCTTCCTCCTCTCTCTGCCTGCCTCTCTGCCTACTTGTGATCTCTGTCTCTGTCAAATAAATAAATAAAATCTTAAAAAAAAAAAAAAGAAAGAAATTAAGGCCCTTACCCTGGCATCCCCACCCTCCACAGTGTGGCCCTGGTGCTCCTTCGTCTTTTCACACAGTGCTTGCCGTTCTTACCTTACACAGGATTCAAATTGTACTTCTTTAACGAATAAACACTGTATTTCCCTATATTCTTACACTGTAGTGCTTTGCCTTTCTGATGGAATATATCCTTTTCTAACCCCCAAACACAATCTATTTGAGATCCAAGCATTCTTCAAGGCCATCTCAAGGATGCCTTCTCCCTTAAGCTTTTGTTTGAAACTCTTGCTGCCTTTTACCTCAATAGTTTGTTTACTTCTCTATTTTCTTTTACTGCTGTTTATGGTACTCTAAATCTGGGATGATGTCTTAGTCACATTAGTCGATTTTTCTAGTGCATAATATTTTTATGACCTCTGACTAGCTTCTGTGGAGGCTTTGAGGCTGTGAGGTCACTGTTATGCTGAAAACACATCTAATTCATCTTTTAACACTTAGGTCAACCTCTTCTGATTCCCCGCAATACTCTGTTTGCTGTGTTTACAATTCAGTGTCATTGCCAATTAGTAACATTTTAAAAGGCTTTAATGTAATTCACACATTGACATACTATGCTTTAGCTCTCTTTATTTTATCTGTATATCCTCTAATTTTTATTTCTTTTCATTGAAACTAGGCCACGGATATCTGTGACCCTAATCCAGTCCTGATGCTCATGCTTTGTGTCTACATGTATGAAAGGCTCCCTACATATCTCCCCAAAAAGGTGGTGCCCTTTCATTGTACTCTACATGACACTGTGCTGAGACAGGTAAGGACATATTTGGGGTCGAAATATGTGGAGTTAAACACTTCACAGAGGTTTTAGTTATTTCTTTTCCAACACCAAACTAACAAAAGTATCAGTATGATATAATTAAGACTTAGCAATTTATAATAGCAATGTCCACAATAACCAAACTATGGAACGAGCCCAGATGTCCATGACAGTTGAACAGATAAAGAAGATGTGGTATATATATGATGGAATACTACTCAGTCATCAAAAAAACAATGAAATCTTGCCATTGCAATGGTGTGGATAGAACTAGAGGGTATTATCCTAAGCAAAATAAGTCAGTCAGAGAAAGACAATTATCATATGATTGCACTCATATGTGGAATTTAAGAAACAACAGAATCATAGGGGAAGAGAAGAAAAAATAAAATAAGATGTAATCAGAGAGAGGGAGACAAACCATTAAGAGACTCTTAATCATAGGAAGTAAACTGAGGGTTGCTGGAAGGGAGAGGGGTAGGGGTAGGAGGTAACTTGCTGATGGACATTAAGGAGGGCATGTGATCTAATGGGCACTGGGTATTATATAAGACTGATGAATCCCTGAATTCTACCTCTGAAACTAATAATACATTCATTATATGTTAAGTAATTGAATTTAAATGAAAAAAAAAAAACAGAAAAGGAGGGGAGTGGGCAGAAAATGAATGATATTTTGATACTTCATTTTTGCAACTATAAAAATGTTTGCCATCTTGGGCACCTGACTGGGTTAGTTGTAATAGCATGTGACTCTTCATCACAGGGTTGTGAGTTCAAGCCCTACCTTGGGTGTAGAGATTATTTAAAAAATAAATAAACTTAAAAAAATGGTCTTAGCAAATGTTGCTTCTTCCAAAGAAGAAGGTTTAGCAGACTGAAAGGGACAATTTTTGCTTAATAGTAACCATCACCTGCAATGAAATGATGATTCCTTGATTCGTTTGATGAATAGGGTTTGGGGAACTGGGTAATGAAAGGCACTTTGAAGGGCAAATTTTCTGACACTTGAGACCCATTTCATGTGCAGGGGGACTGACACCTTAAGGGCAAATTTGTGTTCTGAATGTATTCAGCTTTCCATAAGGGAGCAGTTTACACATCCAGATGGATTTTATTCAGGCAAGGATATAGAAAGGGAAATAAAAATGAAAGTGTTCCTGACCAGGGCCACCTGATTCCCAGTAAAGGTTATTATATTTGCAAGAGGTGCTAAATGTGTAACAGCAGATTTTTTAATTTGCAGGAAAAAATCAAAAATGAAATTCGAAGTCCTGTGACAATAACAGATCTCTCTCTATATTTTTATATTTATGAAGTGTCCTCTCTGAGAAGTATCTTGTCAAGGACCATTGACCTCAGTTTGTTTTTCAAGCTGATTGTTTCATATTTATACTTGTAAAGTATCTTCTAGCATACAGTTTTAAATAGCTTATGCTTATTTAAGATTGTTCCTTCTAGGGGCACCTGGGTAGCTCAGAGGGTTAAGCCTCTTCCTTTGGCTCAGGTCAGAGTCCTAGGATTGAGTCCTGCATTTGGCTTTCTGCTCAGCAGGGAGCCTGCTTCCCTCTCTTTCTGCCTGCTTCTCTGCCTGCTTATGATCTCTCTCTCTGTGTCAAATAAATAAATAAAATTTAAAAAAAAAAGGTTGTTCCTTCTACTAGTTTCATAAAAACTTCAACTAAAGAAACAATCTCCTTGTTTCTTTCTGAGGACACTGTGGGCTGATAGAATCTTATTTCATACAAAAGTTATGTTATCTCTTTGGTCAGATCATATTTATTCCTTTTCTTCAGGCTGTTTTATGTATTCCTTCTCATATTTAGTTGGGAGGGTATAATTTTATATGTTTGATGAAGAATTTGTCCATATTTGCTCTTCAGAAGATATGTCTTCATGATCTTTGATTTATAATTGTAACCTCTGAGAAAATACATAGCCTCTGCGATGATATGTGTGATGGTTGATAAGATTCAGTTAAAAATCAGGGAAACCACAGGTTCTTGTCTCAACATGTAAAGGGCTCAGTTTAGGGTAAGAACAGCCTCTACTGATTTTTTGTTAGCGTACATTGAGAAAGGATTCCTTTTTATTTATTTTTTCTTTTTTATCAGGAAAAAAAGATATAAAATTATTTAGAAGGGTTTTTTTCAACAGTATTTACTCTGATAATTCCCTAAATGAAATGATTCTCAAAGCCTGGAGCTGTAATTATATTCGAGAGTTCTTTTGACATCAGAATAATCTAACAAGTTAGAAATGTTTTGTTTAAGCCTACAGATTCTAGGCGGACTCTGAATTAGATTAAGCAGTGATTTATTACAGTTAGGTTTAATTCCAGATCTCTAATTCTGTCCATTTATTTGTATATCTTTATGCCGTTTAATTGCCATTATTTTTTAAAAGTAGTTAACAACACTAATGTTTAGTATATGTGCTGCCGAAGCGAGCACAACAACACTAATGTTTAAATATAAATTATAATTATGTTAAAAATCAAATTAAAGGGGCACCTGGGTGGCTCAGTGGGTTAAAGCTTCTGCCTTCAGCTCGGGTCATGATCGCGGGGTCCTGGGATTGAGCCCCGCATTGGGCTCTCTGCTCAGCGGGGAGCCTGCTTCCTCCTCTCTCTCTGCCTGCCTCTCTGCCTACTTGTGATCTCTCTCTCTCTGTCAAATAAATAAATAAAATCTTTAAAATATCAAATTAAAGGATATTAAAATGGAAATAGTTCTTTCCACATTTAGCGCTTTGCTAGAAATAATGTTCATATTTTAAGACTATAGATGAGGGGTCCCTAGCTGGCTCAGTAGGTGGCACATCTGACTCTTGATCTCTGGGCCTTGAGTTCAAGCTCCATTTGGGGGATTGAGCCTGCCAACAAAGAAAAAAAGGAAAAAGACAGATTATAGGTGAAATTATACATATATAACTTTTATTTTTCTCAAATGTAGTGTATGTTTTTTGATGGTAACAAAAATTAAATATAAATGCATGAAAATGTCAGTTATAACAAGCTTTAATTTTAAATTTAATTTAAGAAAAATAACTGATTTGGAAATAGCTGACAACATTTGGCATAGCCCCTGTGCATCAACACCATAAATGACAGTGCTTAAGTTGTTGAATATCATTTTTACCAACCTTTTCATCACTCTAGAACAGAAGGATCTTAAGAAATGGCTACTAGAATTGAAACAGTAGTTGTGCAACTATATGTCAGTAGTAGAACATAGAATCCTGGAACTGTAAAAATAGAGTGATCAGTGAAAAAAAATGTAGAGTGTGTGATTTTCTGAGACATTTTTAAATGCAGTTGAACTTTTCTCCCTTTTTGAAACAGAATTTACACAAAAGCACAGTCGTTAAAGACAACTACTGAATAGTGAAAGACAAGATATTCTTGCAAAAGGTACACAGGGGGAATTGAGGCTCCAAAGCTTTCTTTCTGCCCCTTGAGCAGATGTCCTTTGTTCCCATTTACCACTTACCACCCAAACATGAAATCCTGGGTGGAATAATCTGACACAAGTGAGCCAGCCCAGTACCTTTGTGTCATATATAGGATATGACATAATGAGAATGAGTGGCTACCTTAAGGTCTCAGGGCTGGTTATGGAAGTTCTAGGACTAAAAATCCGCAACAGTTCACAGGGAATCCTCACGATTTTCTACATTTCCTTTTAGAAAACAGAAATTAGTTCTATGGAACTTAAAATTACTTGGTCTGTTCAATAATACTTCAAATTCATACATACATACATAAAAATAACACACTGGGTTGGTTTTGCCCCCTTATAACTGATATGTATACGTAGGTAAGCAACACGAGAACATCAATTCCTTGGTGTAACCAAAGACAGATGAAACTCTTCAGCAACAACATACTTGTCCTGGTAGTTACCAAAAATTCTCTTTGAAACATAAAACTACTTAATTTAATTATTTATTTATTTAAAAAAATATATATATATATTTTTTAATCTTAGCAGCAGAGAGGTAGCACATGTGAGCCGGGGGAGGGGCAGATAGATGGGGAGAGGCAGAGAATCCTAAGCACACCCCACGCTGAGTGTGGAGCCTGACACAGGGCTTGATCTCACGGTCCTAAGATCACAACCTGAGCCAAAACCTAGAGTTGGACACTTAACAGACTGAGCCACCCAGGTGCCCCTAGTTAATTTAATCTTTAACAAATCTACCATATTCTGTACAAATCACCATAATCCCTATAAGTCACTATTATCACACATGGTGCTGTAAACTCTTCAGATATCTGTGGCTGTACTTCCTGGGCTGCATAAATTGCATTCACCTTGTTTTCACTCTAATTTGGCCAATCATGCATTTCCCCCATGCCATCTTCCTCCTCTAAGTCAGTACTTTCCATGATAACCTGGAGTCTTTCCAGTGTGTGTGTGTATGTGTGTGTGTGTGTGTGTGTGTGTTTGAATCCACATTATATTCTACATAAACACTTCACATATTCACAGTTTTCATGAAATATTCTCTCTAAAAATGAAGTAACTTGTCCTCACATACCCTCCCTACCTTGGCATCAGGAAGGGACAGCCAGCCCCTTTATTATAATACTGCTTCGAGTCAAGGCCACCTTCATTTTCAGCCTGGGCATCTGTTTTTAAATGTACACTCCTTATAATTCTTTCTACACTGAGCAGCCTGAATAATCTTTTTGTAAATTGGATTATATAAATTCTCTTTTTAAAATTCTCCAAAGATTTCCTTTTGCAGTAAGAATAAAATCCAAGTTGCTAACTTTGGGTTTTAAATCTTGGATAATCAGGTGTTTTTACATCTGTCATTTGCTTGCTTGAAAGCTTAAAAACTCCTTCTCCTTGCCTATTCTGCTGAAATATATATATATATATATATATATATATATATATATATATAATCTTTAAATACAAAGTCTGCTTTCCTCCAGTTAGTGCATATTAGGAATATTTGCATGATTAAAATGTGTAACTTGCTTTGATGAAAATAAGTGCTAAATTATATATATCTAAAATTCATGATCTTATGCATACTCTCTTCTTCAATATAGATTCTCCTGAAAAATCCAAGCTTGAAAAGCTTAGTATATAATGCTGTAATTGTTGGAAAAGATGCGTCTGATTTCTCCCTTTCCCAAACAGGGAACATTGTGACAATATCTCCAAAGTAAGTGTGTTTTTTTTCTTTTATATTTTATTTCACTGAAAATATCAATCCTAGAAATTTAATGTGCATTATAATTATAAAAGAGTGGCCTGGATTTGTTTTTAACTGATATACATGTAATGAAAAGATCATCACTCTGACATAGATAAATTATGTATATGTTGCTGAGATTCCTCACCAACTTTGTTAAAACAATTCTAGTGACATAAACCAATTACTTATTACATATGCTTTTAATTTTAGTTTATTTTGCATGCATATGGCCCATAGAGATTAGACTATAAATTGTTTGTTCATGTACCGTAGTTCGGTTTCCTATAGGAAACTTAAACGAGTGTGTGCTAAATTTACTATCTATATATATATCTGTTATCTGCTATCTATCTATATATCTGTCATATATATTTATATTACTTATCTATATTTTATATAGGTTGTATATATCATATATATAAGTAGTACATGTCATATTGTTTATATGTTATATATAGTTGTTTCTGAGCCATATGCTCATTGTAGAAAATTTAGAAACTGTAGAAATACAAAGAACAAAAAAAGTGAAAGACTGATAATCTTACCTCAAAGATACCTTCACTGTTGCCATTTTTCCCTATCCCTTCACTGTGATTGTGTTTATATGTGTGGATAGATGCATAGATAAATATAATATATATTACATATATATTATATACACACACACACTTTCCCAGATTATAGTGATTTTCTTTAAAGTTTCATTTCTATCTGATTCTGTTGTCATGATGCTTTTGTTTAATGTTTCTACTACTTTCAAAAATAAAGTACAGATGAAACCCCTGGAAAATAGTCCTGAGAAATTAAACATGAGCATAATATATATGACTCTTTCCAGATCAGCAAATCCCATTAGATATATCATTGGTTTTAATGATGGGAAATATTCTTATTACAAAATCCTAACATCCTTGTAATATTCTTATTGCAAGGATGATAAGAGAACAGCCATGTTAATATCACAAGGGTACACAAATTTAATAACCACTAAATGACTTCAGCCAACTTGAATTTTAGTCATTGCCTTTGCATTCAATTATTTTTCCCAGTGTAAAGTGACAGATTGTTAACTACTAATGTTACCTCACCAGTTACCTTTTTGATTTTTAACTATACATTAACTGAAGTTGCTTTTCACATTGTAATTATTATTACTTCTAGCATATCAAACACAGAAATAATTGGAAATAAAGCCCATTTTAATTGCATTTAAAGTACCAAGAAACCCAGATGTAACAGTGCCCTTGGCTTGTGTCATTAGCCTGTGTTTGTTTTCTTCAGTTACTGCTCCATGCTAAGGAGTATATAATTTATAAATTCTGAATATTCATGGTTGGTACTGCATCCAGATTGAACTGAGTGTGAGAAATACAATTCTCCACTCCCCTTTTTCTATATTATAAATTAAAGGATTGGAATAAAACTCCTTGTAAAAACAACCCAACCATTTTCTAAGTTACACTTATTACATGTCTGTTATAAAACACAACTTTAGTAATACAGGTTCATATGAACATTGTCACAGTCCCATTTTTCTTCCCACAGGACTTTGATAATTGAGATCTATTCTCTGCCTTTCAAAGAGGTTGATACAGTAAAAAGCATTTAGATTTCTCTCTGCCCTTTTTTTTTATTCGTAAACCCAATAGCCTCTTCCAGTATTTCAAAGCTCTCTTTAAGTGGAAATATTTCTTAACAATCACACTAAACCCCTGATATTTTAGCTTAAAATTACATTTCAGTTAATAAGATTAACATTTACAGTTTTTTTTTTAAATATTTTATTTATTATTTGACAGACAGAGATCACAAGTAGGTAGAGAGGCAGGCAGAGATAGAAGGGGAAGCAGGCTCCCCGCCGAGCAGAGAGCCCGATGCGGGGCTTGATCCCAGGACCCTGGGATCATGACCTGAGCTGAAGGCAGAGGCTTTAACCCACTGAGCCACCCAGGCGCCCCTACAGTTTTTATTATAAATGTGAAACCTGTACATTGTTGAAAATTTGTTATAGAAAAGTATAAAGAAGAAACAAAATCACCTAGAACTCCATCAGATAAACACAGTTAATTCATCAGTTCATTTCCTTCTAGTCTTTGTATATGCACAAGTATATTTATTATAGCATATGCCTAGTTAAATATTTATAAATTATATAATATTATATAATTTTATGTATTATCTATAAATATAGGATATTTATATTATATGTAAATATTAAAACAACTTAATGCTTTTAAACATTTGCTATGTACACAATCTATATAACATGCACTTTGTGTACCTTTTCATATTTAATCATCCTAACAGCCATATTAGTGTCCTCATTTCCAGAAGAAAACATTGAGCAGAGACATCAAATCATTTGACCAATTTTCCCTGCTATTAAATGGTCAAGCGCCAATTCACAACCAGCCAATCTAAATCCATTGGTTGGCACTTTTATTCAATTGATGCCTGCACATATTGTGTGTGTGTGTGTGTGTGTGTGTGTGTGTGTGTGACATGCATACAAACCCTTGGCCTGCAATAAAATGTGGCTTTGACTATTTGTGAACAATCCTGAAGATTCATGACATGTCATTGTATCACTTTTTGTTTCTCTAGGAGCTGGTTTGTGAGAATATTTCACTTGGGTAGGCCCAATAGGCTACTTCCTATTAACTTCTCAGCAGGGTGCCTTTTTTCTCTTTTTTCACCATTGCACCACTTATGGTCTATATAAATATAGACATATTTATAAACAGTAGCTTCTTGAGGTTTTAATACATGCCAAATGAACATTGACCAGCCATATATTCATGTATCCCTACTCACACATGTAATCATTAGTACATATATTCATATTTTGACCATATTACACATGTACCTATAATTTTGTTTTCAACTTAGCTTTTTTTAATTAAAATTTAACTTAAACATGTTTAACAAGTCAAATATGCAGAGGATTTTAAAATGAAAAGCAAGGGCGCCTAGGTGGCTCAGTGGGTTAAGCCTCTGCCTTCAGCTCAGGTCGTGATCCCAGGGTCTTGGGACCGAGCCCCGCATTGGGCTCTCTGCTCATCAGGGAGCCTGCTTCCCCCTCTTTCTCTTCCTGCTTCTCTGCCTACTTGTGATCTCTCTCTTTCTGTCAACTAAATAAATAAAATCTTCAAAAAAAATGAAAAGCAAGTCCCTCTCCTCTCAAATCTGTCTCTAGAAATCCACTTCTTGAGCCACCTACTTTTCACTCCTTCGTTTATGTCTCATTTTAGTTCTTCCAGTGGTTACCTCCAATATCAAAATAATCTATATTATCTTTGCCGGTATTTTTTATATCAACTTAAGAAATAATCTGCTGATGTATAGCTATAATATCTATTGATCTAGTTTACTTACTTCTCCAGATTTATTGCCTTCTCTCCAAACATCACTATTTTTTAAAAATATTTTATTATTTATTTGGCAGACAGAGATTACAAGTAGGCAGAGAGGCAGGCAGGGAGAGAGTGGCGAAGCAGGCTCCCTGCTCCCTGATCGAGCCCGACCTGGAGCTCAATCCCTGAGCCAAAGGCAGAGGCTTTAACCCACTGAGCCACCCAAGCGCCCCCAAACATCACTATTTTTATCTTCTACTAATTACTTTTCCAAGAGTGAAAATCTATTTTATAAATGTTTCTTATACCACCAGTATAAAACATACATTTTGACTCCTTTTTTAAGTTGAGAAAATCAATAAATTCTAAAGAAGTGCATACAGTCCTTGAAGTCCCTTTCCTTCAAGTATACCTTTTCTAGAGCACTTTGCCTTTTCCTCTTAATTCGATTGATTGCTTTCCAGACCAACTGAAGAGATGTCAATATTGGACTTCTTTTTTTTTTTTAGATTTTTTTTTTAAATTTATTTATTAGTTAGAGAAAGAGAGAGCGAGCACAGGCAGACAGAGGCAGGCAGAGGCAGAGGGAGAAGCAGGCTCCCTGCCGAGCAAGGAGCCCGATGTGGGACTCGATCCCAGGACGCTGGGATCATGACCTGAGCCGAAGACAGCTGCTTAACCAACTGAGTCACCCAGGCGTCCCAATATTGGACTTCTTAAAAAAACGATTTTATTTATTGACTTGAGAATGAGAGAGGGAGATAGCATGAGCAGGGGAAGAAGCAGAGGGAGGGAAAGAAGCGGATTCCCCACTGAGCAGAGAGCCTAATGTGGAGCTCAATCCCAGGATTCTGGGATCATGGCCTGAGCCAAAGGCAGACACTTAACTGACTGAGGCACCCAGGCCCCCCAGTACTGGATATTTTTTATTTCTCTTCGGATATAAACTAATATCTTTCTCTTTCTTAATCTACTTGCTGATTTACTTAAACATCCTTATGAAACATAATAAAAAATATGAGAGGTAAATTTTCCAAGATTTTGTATTTTTAAGCATGTCTTTTTACTACCCTTACCTTTGATTTATATTTTGCTTGGTTTATTATGCTAAGTTGAAAAGATTTTTCCTCATAACTCTTACAATTGTTCCCCTGCCTCTTAGTATTCAGTATTTGTGATTAGAAAGTCTACTATAATTCTGTTTTCCAATACCTCTAGAAGTTTTTAGGATCTTCCATTGTATTCTTTTTTTCCCCATTGTGTTCTGATACTGTTCTAGACTTTGCATCAAGGAGGGTCTTTTTTCATTCACCATCTGGGTACACAGTGAGTCCTTTAGCTATGAAGTTGTTTTTCATAAGCCCTTGAAAGTTCTCATAAATTATTTCATTCATAATTCTCTCCCCTCCATTTTCTCATTTTTCCTTTTCCAACTTGTAGTTGTTGGATATTGAACCTGTTCATTATATCCTTTATGTATCCTGTATTATCACTAGTATTTTTTATTTCATTGTTTTTTCTTCTATCAACAAGCCTTCTTTTTCAAGTGTTTCCATTAGGGGAGAGAGGCCAAGAGAGGGAGAGAAAATGAGAATCTCCTATATATGTATATTTGTAAGAGTACTTACATTTTTATTATGTATCTCTTTTCATAGCATCCTGTTCTTAAATTGGGGTTATCTTCATAAATGTTTCTGACTTTTTTTTATTAACCTCTTACCTAAATATTTTAATTTTCTTTTAGGTCAATTTTTTTTTCTTTTTGGTCTATTTTTAATGTTTATTTTATTTTCAGTGTTTCATGTTTAAGGATTTACTCTAATGCCTTGTGGTACTTATTCATTCATATGTAATAACGTGGCAGTAGAATACTATATTATTTTTCTGTGTATACAGACAAACCTCTACCTTAGGGTGAAAAACATTTTAGGCCCAGTTGCCCGGCATCATGCACTGGCCTTGAAGACAGTGAAGTTGTCTGAACCCCATCTTCCCCTCCATGCAAGTGGGCATTTCTAGAAATGCCTTGTCCAGGAGTCTATAGGCCCACTTCTTTTCCTTTACTAACCTATGTTCAGATGCTCATTGATAGCTTCTTCTAACTAGCAGCCTTTAAAAAAATCTTTCTTATAATTTTAATGGGATTTCTCTTAGGTGATAAACCTGAGCTTCAGAAGCCATTGTGGTCTAGAACCCTACTGTTATGTCACTTAGCACTTAAATGCTGAGCTTTGATACTGTCATGTACAGATTCTATGATCCAACCTCATTTTTCTTATTTAGAAAATACGGGTTGGGCACCTGGGTGGCTCAGTTGGTTAAGCATCCGACTCTTGGTTTTGTCTCAGATCATGATCTCAGGGTTGTAAGATTAAGGCTTATGTCTGTCTCCCTGCTCAGCATGGAGTCTGCTTGTCCCTTTCCCTCTGCTCCTCTTCCTTTCTCTCTCTCTCTTATAAATAAGAAATAAAAAAAAGAAAATGAGGATTGAAATATTTACCCAAAGTTTTGTCAGTAATAAATGTAATTAAATAGGCAAAACACTTAGTACTGTAACTGGAACGTATAGGAAGCAATAAGTATTTGCCTCCCATCCCAATTCAAAGTGCTGGTGATTCATAGATGAAAATATATTAACACTACCCACCAGTGTTTGCAGTTTAGCAGAGTATCCTATAAACAAATTCACAATGAGGATATAATTTGGTAATTATTTTATTTGTGTTGTGTGTATAGAACTAGAGTAAAATGGAAAAAAGCACTTAAATATTCTTGTGGAAACCATGGATGTGTTTCCAGAAGAGATAATGCTTAATTCTCAATATATGGAAAACAATTATTTCCTTTTCTAGATGTGTCTTATTTTGTAGGCTTGAATACTATTATTTGATGGTTCTCTAAGCATCATTTTAGCTAGGCTAAGTAATCTCATAGTCTTTTGTTTTTACAAATAAGAGTTCAGAAAATGTTTTGTTTTCTTAAAAAACACAGCAGCACTATCATTATCAGATATTATATAATTATCTATGTGTACCACATCCTTAGAGTCTGTCTAAATCATGATTAATAATGGCTCTTTCTGGCAGATGCGGATTTAAATTCCAAGCAATATCATTTATATAGATAGGATTAAACAGCTATATCAATATGTAAATAAACATGTTTACTTTTGCATCTAATTTGATGCTTAAATTTAGCTACAACCATAGAGTTACTGCATAAAAGTTAAATTATACTTTTGAAAGAATATTGTTTCTTTTTTTATCATTATTCTCATTGAGCCATATGGGCACTGACATTAACTGATATGTTATAAATTATTTTCCATCTTTTCCATAAGCCAAGTTGAAGTACCTTACAAGAGACATGTAATATCAAGATTTTCTTTTTTTACTGAGAGGGAGGCAATTGACACAAAGAGAAAATAAAAGGAAGAAAATTAAGATGAAGCCTATAATTATACATATTTTTAGAGACCTAAGACATTTACTTAAGTGGACTACCCGTTTGATTCTGAACTTTCTAACATATTCAAGAAGGAATCCAAGTCATTTACATGACTCAATATAACTTCAAAATTTCAAAAGGCTCAAATTTTCATGGTCCTAAAACCAGCCATTGAGCTAATAAAAAGGATATTTTATTTTAAAATATGTTTCATAGGATTTAAGTATATGTCTATACATTCATTTGTTAAGTGCATGTTATTTAGATTGTAGTCATTCTCATAGACCTTTTTAAAATCAGCTTCCGGGGAGATCCAATCTGTTAGCAAGTCCTATTGATTTTACCAAATGTATCTTAAATTTGACATCTTTTCTTCTTATCACCTATTCCACATTAAGTTTAATGTACCATCATCTTTAAACTACACTGCCACAATAGAATACTAAAAGGTTTCTCTGAAGTCCATCCTCTATCTTAGAATGGCAACAATTTCTTTAAAATGCAAATTTGCTTATATTTGGGTACCTGGGTGGCTCATTCAGTTAAGCAGCTGCCTTCGGCTCAGATCATGATCCCAGGATCCTGGGATGGAACACATCAGCATCGGTGATTGGTGGGGAGCCTTCTCTCTCTCTCCCTCTGCCTGTCTGCCTGCCACTCCCCTAGCTTGTACTCTCTCTCTCTCTCTCTCTCTCTCTCTCACTATCTCTTTCTTTCTTTGTGTCAGGTAAATTAATAAAATCTTTTTAAAATTTTGCTTATATCACTCCTCTGCTTGAAAGTGAGTGTAAGCACTCTTACTACCAAAAAAAAAAAAAAAAAAAGTAACATAAGAAAACTTTTGGAAGTGTCAGATATGTTTATTACCTTAATTGTGGTGACAATATTTTTTAAAAGATTTTATTTATTTATTTGTCAGAAAGAGTGAGCGCAGGCAGACAGAGTGGCAGGCAGAGAGAGAGGAGGAAGCAGACTCCCCGCTGAGCAAGGAGCCCAATGCGGGACTCGATTCCAGGACGCTGGGATCTTGACCTGAGCCGAAGGCAGCCGCCTAACCAACTGAGCCACCCAGGCATCCCTTTGGTGACAATATTATAAGTTGCATGCATATGTCCAAACTCATCAAATTGTATACATTAAATGTGCAGTTTTTTAAATATGTCAATCCTACTTCAATAATCAATAAAGAATATCAAGAAAACCAGAAAACGGGGCGCCTGAATGGCTCAGTGGGTTAAAGCCTCTGCCTTCGGCTCAGGTCATGATCCCAGGGTCCTGGGATCGAGCCCCACATCGGGCTCTCTGCTCAGCGGGGAGCCTGCTTCCTCCTCTCTCTCTCTGCCTGCCTCTCTGCATACTTGTGATCTCTGTCTGTCAGATGAATAAATAAAATCTTAAAAAATATATATATTCCCATAGCTTCCCATTACCATTAAGATAAAGGATGAATATCTCAACATGTGGCCTTTTATAGCTGGCTTTTGGATGTATTGGATCACTAACACTCTTGCTCTCTAAGCTTCAGCACCACTGGCCTTTGGTAAATTCTTCAAACACTTAATTCTTCCTACCAGAGGCCTTACATACTTCTTTCCTCCCCTGCTCATTGTGGCTAACTCATTCTCATCCTTCATATCCAACCCCCTGACCCTTCAGACTATACCACACTCCCTGTTACATGCTCTCATACCACTTCCTAGCACATACATAATTCGTAATTTTCACATTTATTTTGTGATGACATAATTAATGTTTGGCACGCCTTGTAGAACGTAAGATCCAGGAGATCAGGTATACTATGGGTTTTTTTCTAATTACTCTACCTCGTTATTTGTTTATTTAAGATTTTATTTATTTATTTGGTAGGCAGAGCGACAGGCAGAGAGAGAGAGGAAGAAGCAGGCTCTCCACTGAACAGAGAGCCTGATGTGGGGCTTGATTCCAGGACCCTGAGATCATGACCTAAGCTGAGCTGAAGGCAGAGGTTTTAACCCACTGTGCCACCTGGTACCTTATATCCCCCAATTTAAAACAATCCCTGGAACATTATAAATTCTCTGAATATCAATTGAATGAATGAATGAGTGAACGAATGGCTTGCTCTAATGACGAATTTTAGAATATCTAGAAAAATCCTAAGTCACTCACAGGTATCCTAACACAGAGTTTGAGCCTGTATACCCTGAAAAAGATCTCAAGGTCAAATATTCTTTGTTCTTAATTAAATTCAAGTCTATGAGCTTTTCATAATGACCAACAAAATACCCCTTTGCAAACTGAGGAGATTAGTGATGACATATCTGACTAAAATTCATCCCCACTCCTGCTACCTGTGTGTTGTAATTTTCCCTAAAAAGCATTTTGAGAATATTTCTCTTGATTTTGGAAGTCCTTAATTCACTTTACTTTTTGCTGCTCCATAGACTTACCCATTCAACATTAATTCCACAAAGATTTGGGGGAAGTTAAGTCAAAGTTAGACACTGAGAGAATCTATTCCCATCTCCATTTCCAAATATGGGCATCCTAAGAGAAGGCAGTAGGTGGTAGTTTGCACAAAGGACTAACTGTTATAACTATGTGAAAAGCCAGAACAAAAGCAAAGGTAAAATTTCCCCATGATCTTTCACCCACAGCTGTGTCAAGGCAAGGCAAGGCTGAAAGATTTAGCCAGTTAAGAAACACTGAGCCCATTTTTTTAAATTTAAGGACTTTATTACTTAATAAACAGTGAAAACAAAAGTTATCAAAAGGGCCAGATCCCTGTGTCCCTTGTGCAGGCTAATACCACAACAAAAGGGCTTTTGTTGATAAATGCATCATGCCTTGTAAGACAGCCTGTTGCTGACAGCTAAGCAGTTTTATAGCCTGTAACTCTCCCTTGAAGGGGGCTAGGTAGTAATCCTACCCTATCAGAACGTAGGAGGTAATAAGAAACTGATGATATCCTCCCAGGGGAGGTAGGGAGGCAAGTGAGAAAGGTTCTTATAGTAGCTCTTCACGTGCCTTTGTGCTCTTCTCTTAGGGGAGGATCACAAGCTTTCTGCCAGGACAGTTAAGTCTTGTCTCTGTGGCCTATGTATGGCATGTCAAGTTGCCAGGATGCCATGGTGTAGACATTCCCCTACAAATGGGTGGGTGAAATCTCCTCCAAGTCCATAGACCTCTTTGCATTTTACTGTGTTTTAGGCTAGAAAGTTGAAGTTTAAGAGAGATGGACATGAAGGGGCTCCTGGATGGCTCAGTGGGTTAAGCCTCTGCCTTTGGCTCAGGTCATGATCTCAGGGTCCTGGGATGGAGTCCTGCATCGGGCTCCACGGGAAGCCTGCTTCCCCCTTTCTCTCTGCCTGCCTCTCTGCCTACTTATGCTCTCTCTCTCTCTGTCAAATAAATACATAAAATTAAAAAAAAAACTTTAAGAGAGATGGATATGGCTTTCTGTTTTCCTTCTTCTATTTATGTGTTTCTCTCAAAAATCCTGTTACTTATATACCATTATTTTGATTCCAGATTTAAATTTTATTTTCAACTGTAGCTTTAAGTGTTTTTTGAATTCTTAGTCTTGCTCATTTTTTTCTCTATGTGACAAAAACAAAACAAAACAAAACAAAATCCAAAAACCAGTGATATGATTAAGTGTTCATCTAAACAGTAGCACAGAATGTTCTATGAATTTCACACAAAAATACCCACATGATTTCCTGCGGCTAACTGGAAATCCATTACTTGGTAAATTATATGTACATTTAAAGGGAACTGTAGATTTTACAGATTGGATCAAAATATTTTAACTGATAACAATAACTGGATTGTGTGCTTGCTAAGATCTGCAGAGGTCTTCAATTTTATTATAGAAGTGAGTATATTGCAGAGTGTAGACCCTGGGCATGTGATCTACATTGAAGAGTTAACTGTTGTGTCTTTTTAGTAAACTATTTTCTTTTCTCTTTTACTAAATAGAAACCAAATTAATATCACTCTGAAATTCACCAGTCGCTTCCTTCGTCCTGCTGAAGCTTCACTGCTATTAATTTCAAAACCTAAGTATGCAATAGGAGGCACTACGATGACTTTTGCTCTTAAGGGTGAAGTCCTCAATTTTAAAGCCATTGTAAGTAGATTTTACCTATTTTGTGTGTCTCATTCTCTTCTCAGGTCTTGGGATGTCCCAAGCACAGCTGTTCCTCCAAGTGTTCTCTCTATATCGCTCCTGTTGTTTGAGATTCTGTGTACAGACACATGTGCACATAATTACATTTGCACAGTTCTTGGCTTCTGCATCTCTAATATTCTTGCTCTGATACTCTTTCTGTAGAATTAATTCTTCAATTTTATAAGAGAATCTGCTTGTATTGAGTGTTCCTTTAAAGTCAGATTTTTAGGATTATATTTGTTCTTTGCATAATGGAGTCATTCACTATACACATAGCAATTTACATTCCCTTCTGCTGTGGAGATTTGTGATGTAAGGTAAAAGAGTCCCTG
The DNA here is from genome assembly GCA_003697995.1 of Taxidea taxus jeffersonii. NCBI lineage: Eukaryota > Metazoa > Chordata > Mammalia > Carnivora > Mustelidae > Taxidea > Taxidea taxus. The sequence continues at coordinate 44,531 of ML097386.1, forward strand.
GGCGTCTGTCTATGTTTTTGTTTGAATTATGTTATGAATTATATTTATGCAGCAAAGAAAATGTTTCTCTTTTCTGATAGGAACATTAATCAATTTATCTTGTGTGTCCTGTGGATCAGATCAATTCATTCTATAAAGATAATGCTAAGACTGACATTTACTGAGAGGTGATAACATTCCAGATAGAATTTGGTTTATATCTCAAAGGATGGGGAAAAGGCTTTTTAAATCTCTATAAAATGGTTGTGCTATTGCTATCATTGACTTTTTGTAGCTGTTATCTTGTCTAAATATTTTACCATGGATATATGGTAAAGAAGAAGTAAACTTGTTATGTCAGCAGATTTCCACATGGATTGTAAAGAATTTGTGGTGTGCAGTGGCATGATTAGGAAATAAAGAGATTGACTCCAGTAATGGCCAGTTGTATGGGGAGAGCATTAAGTGGTTCATATGGGCAGACTGGTTTACAAGGTACAGACACCTAGAACAGGAAGCAGACATGTGATTATCATTGAGATGTGTGTCGTGATCTTCAGAATTCCTCTTGAATAATAAATTCTTACACTTCCCAGTCCTCTCCCAGGAATTCTCCAAAATGAAACATTGCTTTACCATATGTATCTCTAGACATGGATGATTTTAGTTTGCCATTTACATGGTTCTGGGGCAAAAAAGCTGACACCTCAAGCTCATGCAGTCTGTTTACTTTTCCATCTGGCTGCTCATGGTTTTAGTATCCAGTGGGCTGGATAATAATGGAGAAATAGAAAAAGGTAATAACATGATCAGTCTAAAAATGTAAAATTCGTAGAATCTTATTTTCCATGGAAGTCCTTCAGGTAATTTGAAGTTTTAATTTTATATTTGTGCTTTTATTACAGTACAAATAATGTCAGTGTAGCCACCACATTATAAACCCAGGCATGCCACACTCGTACACAGATATTCATGCACTCACAGAGGTGTGCATGTGCACATACATACACCCTGCTTCTTCCTTATGTCATATATGTTAGGTATAGGTATGACTAATTTTCAAATGTGAAATCATGCTCAGTCATTAACAAAACCCATTTTAAGGAAATCAACTTAAGAGACACTGTTGTGACAAATAATTCAGTGATGTGGTAAAATCTATTTCTGTCCTTCCCACCCAGATTTTTGCAGTACAATATTTGTGAGACAAGGGGAATTATATGAATTAATATCACTGTAATATTTCAGTGTACTATTTTTTAGGTACTTTAAGTTTATATATTATAATCCAGGTTATTCTTTTTCATAACTTACATATAGAATTATTATTATTATTATTTTTTACTTTAGGAAGTTATACGTTGTAAATCTCCATGTTATAAATGGAAAGAAATTAATGTGAATGTTAAAAATCCCTTCCATATTGCTGGGGACTTCAGGTATGTCAATATAACATTTTCATATAATTTGTTTGCAATTAGTCATATCCAATCTTAAGGTGAATACTTTTTTCCAACATGAACCTTTCTGAGGAGAAGTTTTATGTGTTTATGTTACAATAAATTTATGAACATTATAGATAAAACAGAATAATTAAGATAAATCGATTTTTCTTTTTTTTTTTTAAGATTTTATTTATTTATTTGACAGAGAGAGGGATCACAAGTAGGCAGAGAGGCAGGCAGAGAGAGAGGGGGAAGCAGGCTCTCTGCTCA